>OMKZ01005083.1:3445-13832 GCA_900302535.1 Neoniphon sammara
AAAAGCATTCCACATCTTTGTTCCTCTTCTTACACCACCTCTCTACTACCATCATCCTTTGTCCACTTCTGTGAAAATGTTACTTAAGAAGTACTGAGTTACACTGGTAGGCTCCTCATCTACTGGGCTGCTTTCTACGGAGCCACTTTGCTGAGCAGCTGGCACCTACAACATAGAAGAACAAGGGATGAGTTATAATCAGGTAGATACATCTGTGTAACGATTTCATCATATCTCCATAAGGCCCACCCACCCCCCTCCTCCCTCCTCACCTGAGCTATACAGAGAGAAGTGCTCGGCTCTGGGTCTGGGCACAGGGGGCTGCCTTCAGCGCTCTGTCTGATGCCCACTTCAGCTTGTGCTGCTGCTGTAGGGGGAGCAGATGTTGAAAGAGAGTCCTCTGGCAGTTGTGTTGAGGTTACAGGTACTGGGGCGGCTCGTTTTCTTCCTGTGCGTGAGGGTTTGACCTTGGGCACCTGGGAGGCTGTTCTGGCTTGAAGAGGGTCTCCTGAAGGGGCAGTGCTGGTCTTTTCAGAGAGGAAGGAGAGGAATCCTTTGGGTTTTCTACCAGGGCTTGGGAAATAAAAAGTATGCAACATTTCATCAAATAGAGTCAAATATAGAGTCACTTTTTTCAGGAATCATGGTTCATGAAAACAATGGAGATACATTACAAACTGTGACTAAATGGGATAAAAGACAAAAACTTCCTCTCACCTATTACGAGTGCTAGTCATAGGCGGCTGTGTGATCTGGGAAGCCTGTGTTTGTGCTCCTGAGCTGCTATCCTCAGCGTTACCCCCTCTACTGGGTGTGTCCTTTTCAGTTGCTAGATGACCACTGGTTCCTTCCTGTGGTTCAGCAAGGACCTCATTTCCTCCCCTTGCTGTTGTACCGACTGTTTCTGGTTGTGCTGGGGGGCAGGGAAGGTCTGATTCTGGGGCGGTGTTTGTTTCCACAGGAATCACTTCTGCTTCTTTATCAGTGAGGGCTCTGCAAGCCTGTTTCTTCCTTGTAGTATTGGGCTGCACCTTAAGTTTGGCTGATTCAAACAGAAACAGGGATACATGATGAAACAGGCCTCTGATTTGCTAAAAGCGACAGGACATGTGAAGTGTATTTATCCTCTGCCTACCTCTTCTTCCCGTGTCGAGTCTCCGCTTTTTACAGGGAGCTTCACTCTCCTCACTATTCTCTTCAGCCTCCGGTGACTTGGATGGTTGGATTTTAGGATCTCCTGTTCCATAAGATACATAATGAACATTAACCACAGATAATATGACAGTTTACAGAATTAACAGAATCAAAATACTGACAGACAATAATGCAAGCACTCTACCATGATGATCCACTGGGCTCTTTGTGAATGAACTCTGAAAAAAGAAAAATGGGCGATAAATAAAAATTGAAAATATACCTTAATGCAATCAGCACTGTGCAATGTCACTTACCGTACATGCAGTTAGGCAAGGTTCTACATGCTGTACACCGGTGAGGTCTCTCTGTTCATCCTCCTCCATGGACGTAGGCACAAGGTCATAACAGAGAGCCCTCTCTCCTCCGCCTGCCAAACTGCCTCCAGGAGCATCGAGAACCCTGCTGGGGAATGAAGATGGTGCTGCATAAGACACAAGAAACACCCACACACTGCACTCCCCAGAAACAACCTTGACAGAGGTTGCAGTCCAAAAAAACAGAAAATGTATTTATGTTATCATGCTCAAAGAAAAGTATAAAGTGCCCAGTGAAATTATTAAGACAAACTTTTTGATCCTTAGATTGCTTACTAATATTCCTGCACCATCACATACACTCCTTTGAGGTCCTAAAATCATTGAAAAACATTGGCATGTGTTGTCTGCTGATCAGGAGTGTGCGCAAATCTTTAAGATCCTCCTCTATTTTCCCATGACAGATCATGAAGTGTCAGGGATTGTGTGACCAGAAAGGACTCTTTCATCCCCTCCAAACAGCGCCATCTGGATGAGATGACCGGCTTTTTAAGGGGAAAGGGCTCTAGTGAGCCCTTTCCCCTTAACTGAGAGACACTATATCCCATTTAGCTCACTCATATCTTCTGTGCTCTGTCTTCCCTCTAAGTAGAGGTGCATCATTTCAGTTTGGCACAAGTAAACACAACCAACTTAGATCAAAGGGTGCAGAAAATTAGCCACTTCCTCCTTGGCCAATGGCCAACCTTCTCACTAAATTTGATGGAAATGTGAGCATCCGTTATGGGCTCCAGTGGCAAGTTATGCCACTGTGAGATGAACAGATGGACAGACACCGATTCACTGACTTCACTTCACAATGCACTTTTTGTTTGCACTTTTTTGAGCATGGTAAGAAATAAATTTTCTATTTTTGGAATACAAGATCCATCAAAGAGTTTTTCCTGGAGAGTGCAGTTTGAGGTGTTTCTTTGTATTTGATATGAGGTTCACCCAAACAGCTGCTACCAAATTATTGTATTAAGGACTTAGAAAGGCACAATAGTATTTTCTGTAATTTACTTTGCTGCATTAGACACCAAAGGAGACAGGCTCCATGCTTGTCTGTATGAGATGATTTGCTGATAAAAAGGCAGGCACTGACCTCTGTAGCTGCACTGGTGCTTCTGTGACTGAAAGATAAGGGAGGGGCTCAGACACACTGGCCACCTCCTCCCCTGACGGGAAAACTGGGATCTCAGTCAGAGAGAGGATGAAAAACGATTCTTCTGGGTCTGAAGAGACTTGCTCTGACATGACTGAGAAAAGAAAGAGAGAGAAAGAGACACATTAGCCAATTAACCAATAATGTGGATAGTATTTACTCACAGGGGTAAAATAAGCACCCTCAACTTTCTTAAGACTGAGATGAACTGATACAATAATAATATGGATATTCTAAAGTGCCACCGCAAGATATTTTTTTAAATTGTTCAATCAGTCATTAACAGATTTGATGCTGCTTTAGTCAGATTTCCATAACTTTTCCAAAAGCTTTATAACATTATAATTTCCCATGACTTTTCCAGTAATTGTGTTTTCAAATTTATTGACTTTTCCAGTTTTTTTATGACGATATGAACCCTGAATGATATATTTATATATATATAACTCAATACCAACTGATGTGGTGATCAACATGTAAAAAACCTGTGCCTGTGTGCATAGTGATGTGTGATTGACCAACCATCTGCATCTGTTGTGAGGTCTGGGCAACTCTGGGTCCCTCTTGTACTGGAAGAAGCTGTAACCTGGGAAGATTAAGAGAATCAGATGAACACTGAATCACTCACGCTTAAATGTGACATCAACATATACAGCAGCACCCTGACTTGAAGTCCCCATAAAATAAACTCACATGGCTTCTACTTCCTGGAAAACAGAATATCTTTAATGGTGACCTCATGCTAGACTAGTGGGAGTACTTAAAATTTTCAACCAATAAAACCTTAACAAATTTTTAAACAATCTTACTCCTCTGCCTATGCCTTCAAATGAAATTGTGTTTATCTCCCTAACTGATATCCTATTGGTTTACACTTGTGAATGATCCCTCCCTACATTATGTCCCACCCCAAAAATCCAGGAAGTAAGGGTGTCATTTCATAGGGTCTTTTATGATCATTTGGTCCTCAATCACATGGCACGGTGGCTTCAGACTACAGCCACCCACCTGGTCCAACTTGTGTTAATCAGTGCAATCAACTGGTGTGATGTTTTATCATGGAAAACCTGCATAGTGTTGGGCTTCTGTGGCCCACAGCTGAGAAGCACTTCTGTGCTTTTTACATAGTGTCACATCTATAAAAGTCCAACAGGACACCAAGACACAACAAACAGAAACTGGATTCATACTTTCAATGGTTAAAAAAACATTTCCTTCCTCTTTCTGCCGCTCTTTCTCATCCTGATTATTGCACTTACCTGCGTAGATATCCCAGGTATTTGTGTCACACAGTCCAGAACAGACACAGGACTATTTGGAGGGTTGTCATTATTACTATATTGTACAGGAGCTCCCTCTACTGGTTCCTGGATGTTGGAGTCAAGGCTGTGGGAAGCAGCATCCTCAAGAGCTTCTGAACAAGTACCAGAATCTGTGGAAAGAAGGATCATTATCAAGCCACATATTCTATACATGTATTGCAGGGGACACAGATATAAAAAAAATAAAAATAAAAATCCAAATTTCTTTTCTGCTTCATTTCAAGCATAAGAAGATGACAGAATAATAACTTTCATCTTATGGTGCACAAACCTGGTTCGGGTTGTGCTGTGTTCTGGACTGGCTGTGGATGGGGGGGTGGACTGCTGTATCCCAGGGTGGTTTTGGGAAGCCTGGCCCTACAAGTCTGAGGAGTGTTTTCTGAGGACTTATTAGAGTCATGTGGCTCTGAGTGATTATCACCAGCGCTTATAATGGAAGAAGAGGGAAAAAATGCTGTGTCTTAGTAAAATGAATTCTTGACTTCAAATGTCCATCAAATCATTCAGTAACTGCATGTTGATACTAAATCAAGGGAGGAATATAACCCATGTAAATCTGGCCTTACCACTGGGCAGCTTGGAAACTGTCCTTGGTTGTCTGATTAGTTCTACTGTTTTCTTGAAGATGTTTCTGGAAGGCATCTTGATCTTTAACCTCAGAGTTGTCCACATGGATGAAACCTAAACTCCGTGTACATGGCTGCTGGGTGCTCTCTTTTGGCTCTGGTTTGGAGTGTACATTAATAGTCTGTTCAGAGTCAACTTTTGACTGTGTGGAGCCAGAAGACTGGGGTTCTGACACTGCAGATCCATCCTCTCTGGTCTGGTCATTTGACTCTGTAGTTGGGGCAGACCCTCTTAGGCTGTGGTCCGTCTGTGGAGAAGGTCCAGCTTTAACCTTGCACTGACTGGAAGCACAGATCCCTGTGGATTCCACTTCAATAGTGGATTTATTCCTGCTCTGGTTTTCAGGAACACAGTCTGTCAGTGGGAACTGATCTTCAGTAACTGCTGGCATAGTCTTAGTATTACTTTTCTCAAATGGTCTTTTTGACTCTGCAGCTCCACGGTTTAGGGACCCAGTCTTCTGCAGTTCTGCAGTCTTCAGTTCACTGTGTGAGCTATTATCTTTTGTAGGTTGTTTTTCTAGGCTAACATTTGAATGGCTGTCTGTTTGGCCTTGTTTTGACTGTGTAGCTCTTGTGGATGATCCTATATTGGGTTTGGTCCTGGCCAAGCGTCTCCTTTTTTGAGGTACATCCTGTTTTAAGCACTCTGAGCTTGAGTCTACCTGATAAGCAGGTCCAGCTTCCATCTTTGTCTCCTCACCAGTAGAGAATTCCTCTGTGGGCTTTTGAGCAGAGCCTAATTCCAATGATGGCATTAAAATTAACTCAGGGCCAGTACTTACAGGTGGTTCTGCACTAGGGGTGGTGCTGCAAGTTGGCTGTGGCTCTAACTGTGTCACTGTGTTCATAGTGCATTTAGGGTTTGAAGTTGGGCTTGAGGGATTCTCCACAGGTTTTAAATGTGTGACAGTATCTTCTCTGGGTTGAGGCTCTGACTTTGCAGTTCTAGGTGTTTGTCTTAAGTTTGGTTTAGGTTTGACTCTACACAATTGCCTCCTCGTCCTGATCCTACTCGGACAAGCAGATCCAGCTCCACTGTCTTCTTCCTGACTCTGAGCCAGCTCCTCTGTGGCTGTGACAGTAGCAGCAGGATTGTCACTACTATCTTGGACTGGGACAGGATCTATCATGTTTGACTGTGGACTAACTTCTGATTCTGTGAGTGCTGTGGACAAGGTCCCCGGATCAGTACAAACACTCGCATTTGTTTCAACAAGTGATTTAGATTTTTCATCTGCCGTCTGAGATTGTGACTTTGTGTTTCTGGTGCCCCCTTCTAAATTAGACTTAAGTTTGGTTTTAGAAAAGGAGTGACTCCTTTCCTGTGTGGACTGCTGATCTGATGCTGCAGATTCAGATTCTACTTGAAGATTGGCATCAACTACCTTCTCCTGATTGGCAGACGGCTCTGCTGTGAATTTAGAAGAGGCAATGTCACCAATTAAGGATGTTGTTCCGCAGTCAGCTGTCTTTGAGCCTGATTCATCAGCACTTGATAGTGACTGGATGCCCCTAGAAAGCTCTGGTGCAACTGTGTTGCTCTCCTCGACTGCACTAGCCGGTGGTGGCTTAGGTTCCATTTTTGACCTTGCAATTCCAGAGGCTCGGCCAAGGTTGGGTTTGGGTTTCACCTTGGATATGCGTCTCCTCGTGGCCTGTGGGGCATTTTGCTCTGAGATGTCTGAGGTTGACTCTATTTGAGAAGCAGGTTCTACATCAGCTGCAGTTTTTTGTTTGCTGGGTGTCTGATCAGTGGCTTTAATAACAGGCAAGTCACCCGTCTGAGAAGGTGGATTATTGTCTCTTGTGCCGTTTTCTGTTTCTTCTGTTTCAACAGTCTGTGTTGGTTCTGTGACTATGGAGTCTGATGTTACAGTCATAGTGGTGCTTTTTTGTATTTGAGCAACAGGCTTTGATACAAGGTCTTGGCTGCATGTTGTATTACCACTGACTGAAACTTCCCCTGCAACATAAACATAATTACAATTGGCAATTGCAATTACAATTGGCATTTAGCAGACGCTTTTATCCAAAACAATGTACAAGCAAAGTACGTATGTAATGCCACAATTTACATATTATTTGTAACATATAACAGTTTCAGATATAATAAAATGACTGATCTCATATACAGTGAGTCTTATGGGCTCTGCATGTCTGACCTGCTGTATGATCTTGTGTGGATGTTGGATTCTGTGCTGACTGAGAGAGATGTGCAAGGTTACCAATGGTCAACAGGGTTTGAGCAGCTTCATTGTAGCTCTCTTCCTCAGTTACTGAAATGCAAAGACAACAAAAAGAGCATGACATAGTATTTTTGAAATCATGTAAAAAATTTGCCCACTAGGAGATATTCAGGATATCTATCCAACATACCTTCCCCCTGGTCTGAAGACAGGAAGTCAATAACATCCTGGAACAAAAACACATTAGTCCCTAATATATCAGATCAAAAGCTTAGTAATATAAACCAGAACTACTGAATACTTGAATTGTGAATAGATGTGATGTAGATGGAAAACCACAGTAGCCCCAGTTACATTTTTTTGGATGTTTGGATATACTTTGTCATCAGATTACACTTGGATGCTGTAAAACCGCTGTTGAATTAGGCCTAATTCACCTCTACAGGGTATTTAATCAGAATTTATTCGTATTGTTAACAAAGTTGGCAGGCCTGTTTTGGAGGTGGTTGGCCACACTGTGTCCAGCATGTGATCCAGTGACAAACTATATTTAAGCAATAAATATGAAAGAAATAAACATGAGATACAGTAATGTGAATACTGTTTTATGATGGGTGTTTTTGGCCCTTTTGTATAGACACAGCAATGTGGGTACATCATATCAGCTTGTTAAGACCAGATCTCAAAAATCATATCAAAATGACAAATGTAACTGGGGTTAATGTATTAACATTGTGGGTGCTACATGGTAGACATGGGACACTTACAACGAGGAGGTCCAACTGATGCTCACAGGGCTCAGCTGTGCCTGTATCATCTTGTGCCTGCTTGCACGAAGCATCAGGACAGAGTGAATCTTGGGAGATGCCCAGCACATCAGGCACATTGGCCAAGATATCAAGCTAAGCATGGGACAGGGTGGAGGACATGTATTATGAAATATAAAACCATGCATAAAGAAAAAGAAATACGAACAATAGCCCATCTGTACACACAAAAATGAACTTAAAGCAACAGAACCTTGTACAGTAAATGGTGTCGAAAATCAACCAGAATGGGATCACATGACACACACAAAAATAAAATGAACAAATGGAGTGAATCTGTGTCAGACATGTAAGGACACTAAGGCCTCCATTACACCTGCCATTAATATGCAATCAAAACATCACAGAATAGTGCAAAAGCGCATAAAATCAAGTTGTGCATGCACTCAAGATGCATTGAAGAGAAAATAACTCAAACTACCAGAGGTCATGAGACATATGACCACAATAAGAAAGCAGTGTAACTACAATGGTGTCTTCAAACAAAGGAACTGTTTTCTTCTTCTTGTAACAAGAGTAAACTACGTAAACTAGCAGCCTTCTCTTCCACAGTCATGATATGCATATTGTCTCAGATCATCTCTTCCTCAGTTTTGAAATATAAAAAGTTCATAAAAAATGTCAGTCACTTAGCGCTTGCGACTCTAACGATATATGAGAAAAAGTGACATGCATGACAGTCTACATTTTGCAAGGAAAAGAGAAAGTGATCCCAATGTAAATGCATGAGATGCATTTAACATCAGGTGTAAATGTAATCCTGCAAAAAGACAAGTGTATACAATGTGAAATCAAGACACATATTAATGCCAGGTGTAGAGGGGGGCCTGTGTTTTTCATACCTCCTCCATAGTCTCTTCCACCTCTGGAACCACAGGTTGTGGGGAGCGCAGACTCATAGGCACAAACACAGGGGCACTGCTGTCCAGACTGGAGGTAGACGGATTGTGCTCCTCCTCCTCCATCTCTTCTGCCTCCCACTGGTTTTCATCATCATCATCACTGTATTCAGACTGAGAAGCCCTGAGGGTGACCAGTTTCGGCTTCTTGGACTCTTGGGTTACTCGGGTCTTTGATGACCTGGCCTTTTTTGCTGGGCACTTGGGTTTAGGCTTGGCAGCTGCAGTGCTGGACCGCACTGGGGAAGCAGAGCCACGAGCGCTTTCAGACGCAGAAGAGTGTGCATCCTCCTTGGCAGGGTAATTCAAGTGCTGAATGGGTTTGGGCATTCTTCCATACCTAAAGCCACAATCACACAGTTACAGTAGCAACTGCTAGTCAATATGCAAAGTAGTTCATTTGGGAGTTATACTTTTACACCCAGTTTGAGAATAAGAATGTTTCTTTGAAGACAGAGGAGAAATGTACCTGGTGGGTTTCAGAGCTTTAACAGTGGAGTCTTCTTCAACATCAGAGGAGGTGTCATCATTGTCTAACTTCCTCTCCTTTGCTGGCCTTGAAGGTGATGCATCTTTATCAACCTAAATCGTTAGGGTAATTTTCAGTAGGACCATGTAAAAGAATGCACAGTCATTTGATAGCTGTCATTCTAAATTGGAAATGAAGCTCTAACCTCTTCTGTAGAGGCCCCGTCACCCAAGCTCTCCTGCCCTGCATCTGGGGCGCCATCTTTGGGCTTTGTGGAGGGTGTGAAACGATTTCTCCCCCACTTCCGACCCAATGGCAAAAGAGGTTTTGGTGCTCTTCCTCTTGAGAGCTGAGCTGGCTTGATCATAGGGCCCTTAGTTGCCTTCACAGCCTCAGTCTTTTCAGACCTGAACATTCGGACAAATTAAGAAATTTCAATGCCTATTGGAGTGGCTCAAAACAGATTTTTTTTCTAGAGAAAACAGTGGGGGTTTTTTGAGGTGCATTACTTGTTCAAGTTTATATGATCCTCAGGCAGTGCTGCTTCAGCATCTTCAGGTGTGTGTGCCTCTCCTGAGTATATTTAAAAATAAAAAAAAATAAATAAATAATGCTGAAATTGTTGATGTTGTAAGCAAAACACCATTCTGACTTGGCACAACACTTGGATTAGCTCCTGTACCTTGTTCCTTGTTCTTTTCAGCTGTTGCCATCTTCTTGTTGTTTGGTTTGTTAGGTGACGACTCCTCTCCCTTTTTTCTTTTGTATTTCCTCTTAGGGGTAGAAACAGGGGTCCCTCCCTCGTTAGAGATGTCCTCATTCTCTTTCTCCCCCTCCACCTCTTCCAAATCAGGAGTGTCATTCTGCTCCTCCTCCTCTTCCTCCTCCTCCTCCTCCTCTACATCACTCAGCTTCATCTCAGTTTTCTTTCCTGAGAGAAAGAAAAGACAGGATTGTACATTTCTAAGGAGACCAGCTGTTAAATTTGAGCCACAGAATATTATTTGAGTTCAAATTTTCACAACAAGGTGGCAGAACATGGACCGTTAACTGAATGTATTGGAGTTACCCTTTGCTTTCCTGCTACGCTTCTTGGTAGGCTTCTTCTTCTCACTGGGGGACGTGGGTTTCTTGTTCTTGTTGTTCTGAACTTCCAGTACCTTCTCTAGCAGTTTGGTAAAGTACTCAAGGTCCAGTTTGCGCCTCTCTCCTACAAGAAATTCAGCAAACCATGTTGCATTAACTTCCCACTCAGATGTGTGATGAGGATCACAACAGTTATATCTGTTGTCTAAAAATGAATTCTCAGGGGAAAAAGAAGAAGAAGAAGAAGAAAAATCTGTGGCCATTTTTAATAAGCATTAAAAATAATAATACTAAATAATACTGATAATAATAAC
>OMKZ01005083.1:26607-50629 GCA_900302535.1 Neoniphon sammara
CTAGGGGACGCTAAAGTATTCATATTACTGAGTGCTCCTTTAAGTATGTTTTATTTTTTTGTTTGTTTGTTTGTTTCCAAATTGTCCTTCACATGTTCTTGGAAAATCTCTAACGTCCATAGTATGCAGTTTGTAACTGCCTACATGATAGCCTTATATTCATATATACACTTTGTATGGTTTCTTTATATTTTTGATGTTTATTTTGATATTTACATTTTCTTTTGTCATTATTTTTGGTCATGTTAAATATATAGTAGAAAGGATTAAAAAAAATAGCTCACAAAACCAAAAAATTAAATTAAATTAAATTAAATTAAATTAAACAAAATAAAAAATAAAATACAATAAAAATGTATGGAATGGGTAGTAAAAGTCAAGTATTGTGATATAATTTCATTAAGTTTTTTTTTCTTACACCATCAAATACAAATTATAACATAGTATTTTGTATTTTAAGTACATATTTTAAATATGTGTATCAGGCACGCTGCCCATCCCTGTGCCTTACTCACCTTTCTTCTTCTCTTTCTTGAATGGGGTCTTGGATGTGGCTGTTGCAGGGGAGGTGGGAGGGCTCGTGGAGGCTGAGGGTGCAGGCGTGGAGGGGGTGCTGGGATCAGCAGGGGCAGGCGTGCTGTTCTCCACCTCTGTAGACATGGTGTGGGGTGAGCCTCACTGGACAAGCAGACGGACGGGGTTAAACCAGACGGCAGCTCCGTGTTCAGGGGCGGGAGGTCAGCTGAGCAGAGGAGTCTCAGAACTCACACATGCTCTCCTAGTTATCTGCCTAGGACAGAGTTTGTGTGGTGGAACAGTTGAAAGGGTGTGATTGAAAAAGGGAGAAAAAGGAGAAGACAAAATGTTAGTGTACAGTTTTGGCTTTTGTGGAGAAGATGAACTTCTGCTACTTCAGCCGTCAACCAAGTACTTGGATGGTGGTCAGCTAGATGTAGAAAATCATTCGGCAACGTAGCACAGAAACTTTACTTGACCAACATGTTTCGACATACATCCTTTATCATGGTCATTTGAAGAAGTTCTGTATGTCAAAACATGTTGGTCAAATAAAGTTTATTCACTTCTAGCCAGTCAACTAGAGTTGCCAAATAATTTTCTGGAGTTTGTGCTACTGGAAATGGGAAAAGGATATTTGCCCTTAAAGGCTACATTAAAACACATTACAATCTCCATCTGCCTTGGGCCTGCTAGAAAGGTTTTGTAAGTGCAGAATACAGAATGACTGCAGAATGATTTTGTGCACACAATGAATAATCATTTTCCTTTAAAGGTCTGCAGTGAAGATTTATAACCACATAAATTTATTTTAAAGAGACAGGCGCAACAACTCAAACAACCCATAAAACATAACGTCCTCATGATGACACAGAAAACACCCTCCATGCAGTTTTTGCCATGCCAACTATCTAGCCCTGTAAAGGAGGTGAGGAAATGGTCCTGAAGATAAAGAAGGTCCTGCACACTGTCACCTCTGCACAAATCTATTGCACCTATGAGAATGCTCCTGTCATTGAACCATGGACTATAATTATTTGGTCGCACAGCTGGGAGTATCACTGTAGCTGTATAGATGACTAACAATGGGGAAAACAATTACCGTGCTCTTCAGATCATATTGTGATGTCAGTCATGTGATCCATGCAGCCCTGCCTGCCAGCCCATAGTAACTATCAGAGCGGTGCTAATCGTGGCTCGCACTCAAACTGGCAACAAACTTGTCATTTGCACCATCTTCATATCAACAATAACATCCCTATAAATTATCTCTGCCTCCGTACTGGACAGCATTCATAAAGAGCTCTGCAATTAATGTGCTGTAGATAAGAGGAAATCACATTTGAGAGGCAATGCAAAACTGTGCCAAAGCTACAGAATTTCACCACATAGAATATCTAAGCACCTAGGATTCACCTTCATCCCCTAATCTAGTCAGACGAGTAACACAATGGTTGTATTTGAACACCCACGTCATTCATTTTTATTCAATTGCTTTTTAACCACCTTCAAATATAACAAACACATGCTTTCTGAAACTGCCACAAAATTGATGTAACACAATTGATGCAGCACTCTGAGCTCAGTCTTAGGCAAGACTGGCACCTGAAACAAAATATAAAATTGAGACATAATCTACACTTCTATGTGCAGACGGCTACTGCCCTACGCAACCACCATGGAACAATACCAACAGAAAAATGCAGTCATTTATGTATGCTCCGTGTGAGACATACATACCTTTAGGACCAGTTCCAGAGGCTACACTGCTTGAACTGCTTGTAAGAAGAGATTGTAATTACTGTAGGGGAGACCAAAGGTTGAATGTGGGCAAAGGTTGAGCAATTAAGTGAAGTTAATCTTACGCCAGCCAAAGAAGAGGTCCCGTGATGCTCAGCTAACTGCAAACGCAAATTGGTCCTCCCTGTGATCATCAACAGTCTAATCTACTCTCTCTATAAAATACACGTATGTCACACTAAAGTTCTGATAACTAGGAACCAGGGAAAAATAAAAGCCACACATGACATAAACTGGCTGGTTTCATGTGAAGAAGTGAGAATATAAAAATACATAAATACATAATTCAGTTCAGTGTTGTTATTTGCGTTGAAATGATCCTCCAACTCAGACTGTTTCCTCGGGCAGGTCATTTGTTAGATCCGTAAAGGAAAACAGTAGCTAAAAGATGAGGTAACAGAGATAAGAACTTGAAGGTCACTGAGTGCACTATAGCTTTGTGCCAACAATTCCCTGTCTATGAATCAAAGCTGGAAATATCAAACAGATACTGGCACAAACCTATGCACAGATTGTGCCAGTGAATAACAATAAAATGTTCATTATCCAGCTACAAATACGTTTCCCAACAGCACAGCATGTTTTCAAGGTGGTAGTGCTAATATCCTGAAATACTAAACGTGTCATATTGTCTGTTCCCTATTTCCTCTCAAGTATGCTTCCTCAATTGGAGTGTAATAGAAAGTTATCACAAAACAATTATGTACTTACGATCAGAGATTTCTGATAAGACAATAATAAAACAATAAGCAGGACGAGTCCTAGTAGTATGTTTGGTGCCCTATGATGACACTCCAGTCCTCCCCAAAAAACATTCAACATACCTTGCCTCTAGAAACAGACCATGGCCTAATGCACTTGATGCTCAGTTTAGATGGGCCATGAAATCATCAGGACTCTAAGACACACATGATGTTAGTTGTCCAGTAACTACTGTGGTGTCAGAGTCCTAATGTCTTGACCCCACTGAGAGATTGTGCCAGCAGCTGAAGAGGAGCTAATAAAAAAAGGGCTGAAATGTCAGCAGTTCATTGCACATTTCAGTTAAAGGTTTACATTTTAATAACTACCTTGCTATTTGAAAAGGCTCACAACAGGCAGGAAAAGCTGAGGCCTGGACAGGTTTATATTACAGTTTCAGACAAGGGGGCTACGATTCGTTTTGCAGCATTATGCAGCAATCAACTTACGGACACAACACAAACAGCACGCTAAATTTCACCAGAAGATATTGGGACATGCCTCTGAATAGAAATTTAAAAAAAAAAATCGTATTCGTCAGCAGAATAAGTGCAGCGAACAGACAGAAATGTCACAATCCTGGGCTGTTGCTTTGTCAGGAAACGTAAGCTGCTGCACATCTGGAGGAAATCAGGGAATGACTCAGTCTGCAAGTGAATGAGATGGTGAAATACCACAGGCCCACTGTGAACACGGAGGGCATGCAAACGCTTTTTCATACAATGCTTTTGCAAAAATGGTTTTGCAGTAGAAGCAGCTTTGTGTCTTTGCATAACTTCAAGCGCTGCCTAAGAGTTATACTGTGTCTCGTCAAAGTGCACGGTATGCGGACAGGTTTTTATGGCAAAGATCACCTTTAAGAGAGAGTGTTATGAAAAAGTTCATGCATGGGGAGAAAATGAGTTTATATGGTCCATTATCTACGTCAGCAACTGAAAAGAACCACGAAACGGCTCGGAGGCAAAAACGCAAATTAGTCTACAAAATAACAACTTTGCACAAACTCGCCTACCTTCAAGTGACGTGCCACAGCTGGAACTAACGGAAAATCATTGGCTTGAAGTTTGTTTTAGACTTGAAAAGCAGCTTTCATTAGGTCAGGTAAAATGAGACATTATATTCCACAAGGCACCTTAGCTGACAACATTGTAATAACTACTTTGGAGCCACTTCAGCGGTCCTTTGGTAGTCTTTTAGTTAATACAGATGCAAAATAATGCGGATGCCGCTTTGACCTACCAGTTAAAAAGCGCCCAGATGTCTCTATAATCCCGATGGTGAAATGGTTCGTTTTGTTCCACTGATGGCTACACGTCTCCGGTGTGACTGAGAGTAAAATCAAACACAGCTTCGGGAAACTGGCTGGAGTCAGATGTTTTCCGCTGAATTGGCCGCGATGCCGTGGACAGAAAAGGAGACGCTACTGTGAACTCCCAGTCCCATTTAACCCTTCACTACCAGGTCTCCTCGGGAGCTGACACACTTCATGCTCTTATATATATGCAGGAAGAGAGAAATCTTGCACGTCAAAGTTGAGATGATTCATATAAAAGTTGGGGCACATACATAAAATTTTCTCAAGTAACACAGGCTAGATAATGCCCATTTAAAGATATATATTTTTTTAAAACTAATGTAATTCTTCAGATATTTTGTGTCATATCTTGTCATACATTATAAAGATTTAAAGATCATTGCCTGTTTTTATCCTGAGGCTTTAAAGCCAAATGGCTCTGTACATTCACTCTTTGTTTAACTTTAGATAAAGAAATATAGCCTACCAGTGACAAAAAGGAGAGATTTGATACCACAGGTCCTATCGTTCATTTTTCTACCCCTCCATATACTACCATGGCCTGCTCTCAAATAATTTGTCTAACAAAGGTGCCAGTTTTCTTTTTCAATTTTATTGAAAATAGCCAATGTTTTCAACGGCTTGTTTGGGGAAAAAAATTACTTTTGATCATTAATTAATTCAGTGACACATGATGATACAGCCGAAATATGTGAGCACCAGTCATTTTCTGTTGTTGTTTTCAGGTTTGTGTAAGGGGTGGGAAGGGGAAAAAAGCGGTCAAAAGAGGAAAATGATTTGCTACCCCCAGAAAAGAAGTGCCAAAACTGGAGAGGAAAGGTCAAGAGTTGTTAACACAACACAGCTTTGAAAGAATAGGAACTACACTGCCGTATGCATTACTCTGTTATAATTATTACTATTGGTAATAGTCTATTATAGTAGTAGTAGTGCTAGTAGTTGTAGTAGTAGTAGTAGTAGTAGTATTTCTTCTTCTTCTTCTTCCTCTTCTTCTTCTTCTTCTTCTTCTTCTTCTTCTTCTTCTTATTATTATTATTAGTAGTAGTAGTAGTAGTAGTAGTAGTGGTAGTAGTAGTAGTAGTAGTAGTTGTTGTTGTTAAACATTTTATTTATATTTTTCATAGTGCTCAAAGACACTATAAAGATGATAAATAAAGAATATATATAGATTCACTTGAAGATTTATAGCAAAATAGAGGTTTATTTTATATTAATTGGCAACTTTTGCAACAGTTGAAACCATACATTACACTTAAGATCCTGTTAGTTAGCATGTGCAGTGATATCCACCGTGGCTGAAGAAGGAAAAAGAAACAGATTAATCATGCAAAAAAAGGCAGGCATGCTAAAAATAAAAGCGACACCGAGCCAAAACTCCTGGAGCCATCCAGTGATCACTCCATGATTCAAAGGGAGAATGAAGAGTGGTGCAGATCTGGCTCTTCATCTGCTGGGCTAGTAAGCAGTAATACACTATTGTTTATTATCTGCAGTCTACACTGAGTTATTATTATGTTGTGCCCGTGCTTACAGAGTTGTGTGTTGCCAGTTCGTCCACTTTTGTTAGACTGCTGGAGGTTCTTTGGTAGTCAGACATCAGGAAAATGTTTTAATGCTTATTTGACTTACAGCAAACTTGGATTTATAAGTTTACTGATAGCTTTGTTAGCAGGTTAAAAGTATTAATGTAGGAATGTTGCTAACAAAAGTTAAACAGTTGATTTCTTTTGTCAATTAAATATATGCTTGGTGCTGTTGATTGTACTAGTATGCAGTTATAAGGTAACTGAACGGTCAACATGTTAATTTTTAAACAGTGTGCTTAAGATATTTATACAGTGTAGATAGATAACCCCCATATAAGCAGGGGTCATATATTTGCCCCTGTCTGTTTGTCAGTGTGTCACTGATGGACATAACTTGTAGTGGTCCAATCAGAATTAAACCACACAGCTTTTTTCATAGTTAGCAAAGGATTTTCACTGTTGTTGCCTTCCCTAAATTGGGTATAGGTTGTTGGTGCAGTCCTGAATTTACATGATAAGAACTTACTGTACTGACAATGCTGTGCAGTGTTGTTGTGAGACAACATCCCATGATGCCTTGCATATTCTGTTTTAGCAGTGTGTTGGGGTTAACAGTTTAGTTGTTCTAATTACACTTTCCAGTATTTATTTTGAGTCTATTTTAGTTCCATACAGTAAGTGACCAGCATAGTGATTGTTATATCATTGTTTATCCTGTTTTGTATTGTTGTTGATGCTTACTGTAATTATGCTTTCCAATATTTCTGTTTTAGCAAGCTCTAATTCTATGAAATATATTAAATGTTATATTGTTGTTTATACATTGTTTTGTGTGGCTTAGCCTTGTTTTGGTGTGTCAGCTTCTGATTAAACCCCCCACATCGAAGGAGGAAGTAATGTCTGTAGCCATGGAGACAAGGGCTCATGGACTTGTAAACATTAGAGGTGAGACAACAGGTTAGAGAAAACCACTATCCAATATGAATATTATGACTTTTTTCTGACAGTTGCCGTTCAGTCATTTTGGGTTTACATCTGTGATCCATGAGAAATCACATTTGTTTGTAGACAGAATAAGGCAGTGTGAGCCCTCTGTACCCAACAGAGGGAGAATATGACAAGAGATGAATACATTGTTACTGTTAAGCTATGGGCTGCTTACACATCTAAACCTTTCCCAGCCATAATCACAACATGCAGGTCCGACTCAATCAGCAGGTTTCAACTTTATAAAACATGAATGCCGTATGCACCATCCTTTATAGCTCTTAAAATACACTTCAGACAAGCAGCATGGGTGTAGCATCTTGCTAGTTGCTTCTCTAGTCTCAGAACAGCTGATGCTTGTTTGGTTGGGGATTTGAGAGCTGCTGTGACATCAAAGACCCGTTGATCATACTGAAACTGTCACTGGGTAATGCGGTGCAGTACTCCAAAGCAAATACCCTTTATCAACAAAGATGTCGCCAAATTCAATAAAAACAATATGTTGATTGTTAGATTTGCATTGACATACTCTTCATGACATATTGTTTTTAAAGCTATTCCTAACAATATACAAAGCAGAATATACAGAATCCAGCAGTGTAGAGGTGACCAAAGCTATATTTGTTGTAAGTGTGCCAGAAAATTGTTTCCAAGACCACTTACAGACAGTCCCTGTACCATGACACTGGTTTATCTAGATCCTGATAGGCTAAGTGTTTCAGCTATATCCTTGAACCGGCAGTCATCCTACTTCTGAGTGTAAGTTCCTAATCAGGTGGTGGGGACCACACAAATTGGTGAAACACATGGGTCCAATCACATACCTAATTAAGTCATCAGGCCAGGGAATCATTGAACAAAACTATAATATTATTTATTCTGCCCTAAACATTTCACATTTACATCCTGGGCATGCAGCTGACGATCTTAACCAGAATGTCTTGCAGTCTGTGTATTAGAATAAGCTTAAATTCCTGGATCAGTAACATTACAAGAAACCTACAAAGAGTGGAAATAGTAAGTGAAGTGTCAGAGCAACAGAACCTTGTCAATAAGATGTAAAGACATCTTGCTATAATGATGATGAATTATCATGGGAAAGTGCTGGATAGGGATTAAGGTTCGACTAGAGAAGGTTGAAAGGATTTTTACCAGGGTTTTGAAATGAGCAGCCAGTGGAGGCAGTTTTGTGTAAATTAGTGTAACAGCCGAAGAGAAGACTTTACAAGCCCGACCAGGAAGGAGGAACTGTCTGATGTGGCAAATGAAGTGTCATGTGGCTGAGATGTGGGCCTTACCGAGCTGCTGGTTGTCACACTGATATCCTTGGCAGTCTGGCCAGGAGTCACTGTGCCGTTGTCAATGGTGACAGAGCGGCCTTGCTGAAAAAGCAGGATTTCCTTAGGGAAAAGAACAACTTCGTCTTGTCAGGATCAAGACTGAGGTGGAGAGACAACACTCAGTTTGAGATGTCAGCGAAGCAAGCTGAGAAGCACGCTTTAATCTGAAAAACGGTAGAAAATGAAGATAGAGGAGAGTCCCATGAGCATAACAAGGTAGAAAAGTAGTGGGATATGATGGCAGAGCCAACTAATTTAGTGTAGATGGAGACGAGAAGGATCCCTAGGATTTATCCTGTGGGTACGCAGTGAAAACAAAGACCAGCTCCAAGGTACCTGATGCATTCATGGGATGTATAAGTAGAGTATAGTCCTGGAGATCCTCTGGTCAGAAAAGAAAGCAAGAACCACCTAGAGGTTCACAGTGTCAGTGGCAGCGGTGAACTGTTTATTGGATGGTGAACAGACTAACAGCTGACTGTTACCCCGTTCTGTTTGTTTGTCTCACACCCTCTTGTGCCTTAAACCAGACTCAGAACTGACAACTCCTCTTTTGGGGAATACCCTGATTTATGCTTCGCCTTCTCCCAATTGTGCTGCTCTGAATTTTAGATGTGCCGACTGTTATCTAACTTGCCACAGTCTGAATTCAAGAGAACTTTGGAATTTAATATCCTTTACAAATTACATGTCACAAAACATTTTAAAAGCTCAAACATTTATTACTGTGTAACACTGATATCAACAATTAGGATAATAAATATAAATAAATATAAAATTGCATAGTGATGATTTCCTGGTAAGCAAAAAAATTGTTTTTCCTCATTTATATAACCAAAATATTAAGTGATATCGCAGACTGGTACAAACGGGTTACTGTAGTGCACATGGTTGACTGTAAGCTGGTTTGAGATTTGGTGTGCGTTTCGTGTATCATGGGTATTCCTGTGTAACCATGATGTGGTCTGTGGACCAGCAGAGATGTATATGTTGAGAGCTGAGCAATGGAGAGATAGGAGAGAAGGGGACAAAGGAAGGACATCCTTCCTGGCTCTGTATCCTGTGTTCTGCTGACAGAGGCTGTTATTTAAGAGATGAGCCTAAGTAATAAGATTCTTTTCCACATACCCTATAGTGTACATAGAAATGAAATTTAAGCTATTGATCTATCAAATGTGACATGTTATGTGGAATTTACATCTTTCATTTTTTTCTATTGTATTTATAGATGCAATCATTTTAAATCAATTTTATGTGATCGGCTTAGTTGATCAATATCCATGATGCTGGGGTGGCTCATGTGGAGAGTGTGTAGCCTACCATGTATTGTTGCTGCGTGTCATCTCTCTCTCTCTCTCTCTCTTGCTCTCTCTCTCCCTCTCTCTCTCTCTATCTCTCTCTCTTTCTCTCTTTCTCTTCTGTCTTTCCTGTATCTCTACTTTCACTAAAAATAATGAGAATGAAATAACTACAAATATGATCTTAAAAAATATCAGTGGTGCTCATTAGTATTATGTATTATACAATAAACAATACAGTAAAAACCAAGGACACTAATGCACATTTAATGAGAACCCGTTCCCCTCACCCAGGACCCCTGCGGTCCAATTGTCTGATGACATTTAGTCAAAATCGTTGTTCTCCATTCCTCTGAATGTGATTCACTCTCTCTTTACATCAGTGGCACACCCAGCTCAACAGCAGATTCGCCTCGCTGAACATACACATGAATACACTACTTCCTCATCTGCAACTTTGGGTCATGGGAGGAACAGAGATTTTGGGTCAATAATAAATATGGGACTCCCTATTCCAGATAAGAGAGCACTGATCAGAGGGCTTAAGTCATCACAGTCAGTAATCCATGATGATAGCACTGCTGACGGAGGCAGTCTAAAGGGAAGTGTTCTTTCCTCAGTTTATGTCAGGAAGGCCAAAATCCAAAGAGCAAGCATTTAGGGCGTGAATCCTGGAACCGGCTGTCACCGCAGCCTGAATGTGAGGGAGCCACTTAACTCCAGTCCATAATTGAGATAGTTTTCAATTGCGCTCCTCTCTGTTCTTTTAACTCTCAAATGCCAACACAGCTGTTGCTTCTCACTTAGTTTTATTGTGTAAAAATGCACCATAAAGCAGTAGTGACAGATTAGGAAGCAACCTCATCGGGTTCTTGATGAAAGATTTCTGTGGTATATAGTATGGTATGATGTGTCAGCATGTTTGTATATGTTATGCATAGTAACTTTCACTGTGTGCAAACTACTTTAAATCAATGTGTTAGTCTGTCCCAGAAGTATACCCACACAGTTCCAACATCCCCCTAAAAACAGGAAGTCTTTCTAGTCAGGAGAAATATTGGCCAAGCACCTTACCTACCCTCTGGTTTCCTGAGAAAGCTGAGAGGAAACTGCCGAACCAAGTAAAAGTGGTGACTTCAGCACATTTTTGTGCCTCTCCAGCGGGCCATGACCAAATAGCCCCTAGACTACCCCCAACACTGCTAGCAGCCATATATCAAGGCCGGGGAAAGAGACAGGAGGGCAACCCCCAAACTGACTGTGGAAACACCAGAGAATAAAGTCCGACTTATGTTTATTTAAGTCAGCAGAACATATTTGTTAACATGGTCAGAAATTTTGAGAAAATATATAAATTTTTGGTCTCTGAAAAAGACAAATGAAGAGATTTGAGAGCCTGACACCACTGCACGCAAACAGAAATCAACTTGAATGACTCTACCTAAATAATTATTAAATTGTTTCTAAATGACTAATGAAGTATTGGTGAATGATTTGATTCATAATCTCATAATTAAGCCCTGCTCTGATCTCTCTATACTGTACACTGCTCTGTTTTCCACTTTTTTGAGATTTGTACACACTGCCCTCCCTCCTTTTGAAGAACGAAGTATTGCAGACTCAGCAAATGCCTCTAGAATCACATGATAGATTGTTAGGTGCAACAGTCTGAAACTTCCTGTACATTGTGCAAGGCTTGCTTTAATGTATTTATGAAACACATGTTAGTGACAGAAGTTTTTGCAAGTGCATGCAATGTTTACTATTATTTTTAACTCTAAATGGGTGTGTTTTCATCCTATATAAAAAAAACTGTGCATATTATGTGTTATAACATGTTGTACCCAGCATACGTAGTCTCCCTGCTGTCTCGTTTGTTCAGTGTCGCCCTCTTGTGGACGAAGTGCTGCACTGAACGCTCTGCAGAACTGAGCAGCAACAAGTTGTACAGGGAGTGCAATCTCACCAGATAAGAAAGCCAGTCATATACTAAGCTGTTTGGTTATACTGCTTTACACACACACACACACACACACACACACACACACATTTTATATAAACAGTGGGGTCCAAAAGTCATTTCATTCATCATCAAAACTTTTTTTACTCATTTGAAACTTTTATTCAGAAATACTGTATATTATTTATAACTTAGACAAATGCATTTATTTTATTTACATTTATATATTCAAGAAATGCTTATAAAATTGAAATATATCTTGAATGTCTTGTTTTCTCAAATTGCTGTCGCCCCATAAATTTCGTTCAAATAGCAGCACATGTAAACTCCTGATACAAACTGAATTGTTTTGTTCTGATAACAACTCATTCCAGATAATGACTAAATTAATGTGGTTCACTATGTGATTCTCAAACAAGTCCTCAATTAAGGGCTTAATTCTGATTGGCTAAAACAGATCTACTGGAACAGGGCATGGATGAAAGTGTGTAGCCCTTAACTGGATCAGGCATGCAAGAGTAGATCTGGAACAAAAACTTGCAGGACAGGGATCCTTGAGGACTGGGTTGAGAACCATTAGTTTACAACAATATCAAAGGGTCTTATTGAAGCAGCGTTGGGCCAAACTGTGCTGCTGAGTGCTGAAAAAGGAACCCAGCACCAACTTACAGCTAAACTCAAAGTTTCTAAGGGGCAACATTACGCACACTGAAGGATTTTCACAAACCAAGTCATTTTCAAGACCAGGAAGACCTAAAGTAACCATACAGTCTGAAAACCAGTATATCTAGCAAACATCTTCATGAAACACATGAGCATTTACATCTAAAAGACAGCTGCAAAAATTTGGATTCTAAACAATAATTAAGGCAAGCAGTGGACATACCAAATATTGAAAATGTACTCTAAATAAATACTAACAAAAGTTGTTTTTTTTTAATTAATCATATTGGTGAAAAATTCTGGAATGTTGATTTGTATTTGTTTTGGATGAATGATGAAACAAAAGACTCTTGGTAGTAGACTCAGATTTGTGGACCTCGCTGTAAATATGCATGGAGGCAATGACTTGCCAAGAATATAATAATAGGGAGACAGAACAATGCCTCGACCCAAGCATGGATGCCTAGCAATAAAAAACAAAAGAAAATGCACACACACACAGTCAGAGAGAGAGAGAGAGAGAGAGAAAGAGAGAGAGAGGGTAATGAGAAGTCCATATGAAACAAAGGGCTTTCTCTTTGCTTTGACTTTGTCCTTTCTAAGAGTAGTGTTTTGACAGCCCAGTCATTCACTTTTCCCAATTTCACATGCTTGCATGATGACCTAAATGTTCCATGGATATAATCCTTTCGACGTATTACGACACTTTAAAAAGCTGCCTCCCTAAATATTTGCTTTGCTTTCCTGTAAACCTGCCTAGATTATTGCCTAATACTGGGAACGCACACACATTAGTTATACTGGGTAACTCTAGCTCTATGATAACCCACAGAGCCCTCTGAAAATTTGCATGCATATGCTCAGCCAAGCAAGGTCAGACTTTTAAACACTGTGGGGGTCCGCCATGTACAGTATAAGAGAGGAACAGCACTGCTCCACATCTTATAAAGTCTCAGGTAGAGTGGCAGGGTGATGGCTCAGAGGGCTTTGTCTGTGATCAGAAAATTAGAGTTACCATGCATAAATATTCTATTTCACACCGGCTGTATCTTCCTCTAATGGGGTTCTTTTGGCCTGTTGTGACACATGTCATAAATGACAAAATCAACTGTAATGTAGTGTGTGGCACTGGTGTACTCATGTTGGAATAGAAGTTCTACAGTTGTTCTACTTCTCTTTCCAACTCTCTCACACCAGTAAATGGAGGTAGGACACAGTGAAACTGATGTGAAGAACTCAATTGATGCATCCTGTCCTTCCACTCTAAAATCCAGCAGCTCCATCATTCTGGGTAATGCTGTGAGGCTGGCACTGGCATGGATACTAGACAGGCTTTATGCACACCCACGGGCCGTCTCGAAAACACACACACACACACACACACACACACACACACACACACACAAAATGAATAAAAAAATAAAAACAAACTGCATGGGCTGGGCAGCTTAACAAATGTACAAAAAAACTGAGATCCAATGTCCATATTTGTTTATTGTGACATGTGCAGAGTACTCAAAAGTGTGATTAAATGCAGCAGCCAACATGTTTTTAACTTCACTTCTGAACACTCTGCACATGCCACAATATATGCTCATGGGTTTTTTGACTATCAGAAAAGGTGATACTTGATAATAAAGGAGAACTAATGAAAAAAATATGGTGTTCTATGATTCGAATGTTTACAGCTAGAAATATGCATCATAATGTTTGTTGTTGTCTCACTGCAAGGAGCCCCAGCACATTGTGTCTGAAGTTTGCATGTTTTCTGCCTGTTTGTGCAAGTTTCCTCCAGTGTAAGTGTAGTCCTGCTCCAGATAGGCTCCAGCCTCCCATGACCCTGAAATGAATCAAATGGCTTCTATATTTCATTGTAGCATCATAATTTGGAGTTTGTGGTTTCAGGTAATTTACATTTATGTTTGATGATCTCTAGTCTTAGCTGGAAACACAATTATTGGGTTCACCCATTACTGTCTAAAATGACAAGTTTTTCTTCTAGAGTAACTGTCATTATGGCATCAAAACCTAACGATTATTCGTTATTGTTGTTAAAAGTTGAATGTTTTGACTCAACACTGTTAAAATATAATTCAGGCATGGTAAGGCTGATTGAGATTAAATAATTTACAGGAATAATTAAAATAAATCATTTACCATTTACACTTGCATTGCTTTTTTATCACTGGATTAGAGAGGCTTCACTTTGAGCAAAATGTATTAACTGGGTAAGTAAAGTGTTTCAGTTCAAACAACTCATAACCCTGGATTGGGATTTTCCAAGCACTGAATCAACACTGCTGCAGCTGAAATCCAAACTATTGATTTTTAAGACAACAACAAGCTCCTCTTTCAGTTGAACAATCATTGACCAAGCAAACAGTACATAAGACTTACAAAGCACAGGCGTACCGCACCATTCACTCTTATATTCCACAGCTGCATCATGAAGACAGAGGTTGCGGTCCAGCTGGCCTTGTGTGGCCTGTGTCTGTCCCTGGCTCTTCTTGGAGAAGGAACGTATGTATTTCATTTATTTGAATTGCACAGCCACAGGGATGATTCCTCAATCATTTACAAAAAATCTATATATATTAGACAGAATTCACTGCTTCACTTCACATGTATATTTTTAGGGGAGCCCAAGATCCTGAGCCAGTGCCAGTGAACTGTGCCTGGAGCCGCTGGTCAGAGTGGACTCCATGTGATCCATGTACAAAAATTCGAGTGAGTGCATTAAATCTCTGGTGCCATTGGAGAGACTGTATAATCAAACCTTTCAACAAACACCAAGTCCATGACCAAACCTTGAAAAGAATATTTTTTAAAAGGTATTGAAATATTTCTACAAGCTTAAGTAGGCAAGTCACCAGTGGGATTTTACAAATTTGACAAATTCGACACATTTTTGCTTGTTTGTTTGTTTTTTAACATTCATAATTTTTTTACATACATTTTAAAAAAACACATTTTGAAACATTTTTACAAATTTGACACAAACTCTAAATAAATTGGTAGAATTTTAAGTGGTTAAGTCTGTAAATGAACAAAAAAATAAAAAATAAAATAAAATAAATAAAAAATAATCATACCGTGAAACTTGTCAATCTCTCTTTCAAAGGGCCTAATTTATTACACGTTTGCAACCTATGTGTAGGTTTTGAAAACTCAGAAAAAGCAGATAAAAATACAAAAACTAAAACTAAATTTTCAGCTTTGCTAGACTTCTTTGTCAGTTGAATAGAATATTTGAAAACATAAAGCCTATTTACCTGCACTATTTGGGGTAATTTTCCCCTGAATGATGATTCTTTATTCACAGACTGATTTTAATTTTTTTCAGCTAAATGTAGCTAAACCATGTTCATGGCTTTTCAGAGGCGCTCTCGAGGTATAGAAGTGTTTGGTCAGTTTGGGGGTCAGGCCTGCCAGGGAGCACTCGGGGACAAGGAGTCCTGCACCACAGATGCTGCATGTGAACTGCCGCCGCCTCCTGTGTGCTCTGCCACTGAGTTCCAGTGCGAGTCAGGTACAGCAGCTTCTTTTTCAGTCGCATACTCTACATCTCTCTTTATCATTTTAAGCTCTATATTCAACTGAACATGCATCATGAACAGGCTCTTGCATCAAGAAGCGATTGTCATGCAATGGAGACTACGACTGTGAGGATGGATCAGATGAGGACTGTGAAGTTCTTCGCAAACCCTGTGGTTCAGCACTTTTGGATAACAATGAGCAAAGCAGGACAGCAGGATATGGGTGAGAAATATTTTACATGGGACTTCAGCTTTCCACAAGGAGATGGCAAGGAAACTGAAAACACAGCTTTTTTTTTTATTAATGTTAGCCATGCCAGTACAAATTTCAAAATTTCATTGCACATAAATTCATACATGCATAGGTAGGCATCATTTATATAATTAATGTGGCCATGTCAATATTTTCACACACCAGAATCAACATCCTGGGCTCAGATCCTCGAATGAATCCCTTCAACAATGATTTCTTCAATGGGAGGTGTGATAGAGTGAGGAATCCTTACACTGCAAAGTACGACAGGCTTCCCTGGAATGTTGGTGTGCTCAGCTATGAGGTTAGCCAGTACTATTACTACCATTTTGTCTGTGTGTGTGTGTGTGTGTGTGTGTGTGTGTGTGTGTGTGTGTGTGTGTGCCATGTATTACTCATGTTGTGGGGACCTCAGTCTATTTACACAGTCACATTGTGGGGACTTGCCTCCTTTATGGAGTCCCCCTAATACAAATCATTAATTTTAATGTGAGCCCTTGGTTTAAATTTAAGGTAACTTTAGGGTTAGGTTAAGGTTAGGATAAAGGTTGGGGTTAAACACATAGTGGTTATGGTTAGGGTTAAAGTAAGTCTCCAGGAAATGAATGTAAGTCTGTAATGTCCCCACAAGTGACATAAACCAGCATGTGTTTGCATGTAAAATGAAAATCATCAGTAAGACTTTGACACCATGTTTTTCAAGACCCTTGCTGAAGAAACAGTTTCTAGAGAGATCTATGAAGACACACACACCCTGCTGAGGGAGCTACTGAGAGAGACCAACTCTAATCTTGATGTCAGTCTTTCCTTCAAATTCACTCCTACTGAAGAGTCCATGGACAAATCTCAGGCCCAGCCTCAGGCGCCGGGACGGGTGGAAACCGGTGCAGAGTTTGAGAAGAAAAAAATGATTAAGGATGTCTCAGAGTACACCACGATTAAGGTAAATGTTACCCAGAGTAAAGGAATACTCCCATGTTTTGGGTATATCACCTTTTTCTAACTTACCTAGACTGAGACAAAATGTTCGATATCATTTTCACCTCTGTACGTCCACTGGTTCAGTTCCTATGGTTAGCATTTCATGTTAGCTTAGCATAAAGACTTGAAGTCTACAGGAGGCAGTTAGTCTAGCTCCGTCAAATGGAAAAAATTAAACCTTACAGCAACTCCCAAACTGTTTTATTTACACAATGTATCGTGTGTTTTAAAAAATGAGAATCGTTTCAGGAGAAGTTAGATGAACTATAACTGATGAACATATATAAGACATGTATTTCAAATACACATGATATACTGTGTGAATAAGACAGCGTCTGAGCTTCAGAACTAGCTGACTTCTATAGACTTCAAGCCTTTATGCTAACCATCGGAACCGAATCAGTGGATGTCAGTGGTGTAAAGTAACAAAATAAAAATACTTTGTCACTGTACTTAAGTGTTTTTTCTGCATTTTTGTACTTTACTCTGACAACTTTCATTTTCACTTCGCTATATTTTCAGGATAAAATGTGTACTTTTACTGCGATACATTTTCACTGAACGCCTTCGTTACTCGGTACAAACTCTTGTTTACAAAGTCTTGTAAATGGGAGGCGCACTGCTTTTGACAAACAGGCAGCATTATAATCAGTAGGGACGAGCAGTTTGCTTAGATGAATCCAGTATCCTGTAACGTATTTTTAGGAGCACCTGCCAAAAATCCAATGTAGCCTACCTAATGTGAACGTATACATCTGTGAGCACATTTTCAGCAAGAAAACACATCTGCCAATGTTAGGTCAACACAATCAACAGGCTGTTTAAATTACTTGTCCCAGCTTCAGTGTGTTTGTGTCCAGCACAGACCAGCTGTGAGCTTATAATCCATGCTGGAGAAAACACCGCTGCCTTTCCAAAACTGTTCACTTTTCAGCTGATCTCTGGTCAGTGACTGTATTATCTAACGCTAGGTAACATCTACTTTCTGTGCAGGTGACTGTCTAATATTGAGTGCTGTGGGGTTTTGGCAGGCCAGTCACTTCTTTTAAAAAATTTCCCCAAGTAATCTGACAGACAAAATATGTTTCATGATGTTCAATTTTATTCTAACAAGGGCCAAACAAGCGATGCGACTTTCCTGAGTTAATAATAATTATAACAACAACAGTAACAACAACAACAACAACAACAACAAAAATAATAATAATAATATAACAGAGCATTTTTAAAACATGGAGTAGAATACAAGAGTACAAGATAGAAGACAAAATCCAAGTCATACAGGCTATGGTAAAAAAAATAAGCAGAAATGCAGCCTAATTTTGCTTTTGACAAAATAAGAATAACACACACACACACATTTAACGCACACACTTATACACACACACACACACACACACACACACATTTATAAATTTACTTTTACTTGTACTTTTGATACTTGTGTACATTTATTGCCTGAAAATTTCTTTTGATACTTAAGTACATTTAAAATCAGATACTTTAAGACTTTTGCTGAAGTAATATTCTTATGGGTGACTTTCACTTTTACCAAAGTAATATTTTAGTAAGATATCTTTACTTTTACTAAAGTATGACTTTTGGGTACTTTTTACAACACTGGTGGATGTTCAGAGGTGAAAATGATATTGAACATTTTGCCTCACTCTGGTAAGTTGGCAAAAGGGGAGATTGCCTAGAACGTTGGAGTATTCCTTTAACAATTAATTCACAGAATGCAGATGGGAAATGGGAGAATATTTGATATTTGACTCTGAATATTTGATTAATAAAGAATACCTAAGAATATAAATTGTTTACATCTGTTTACTAATTCTGCACTCAGAACAAGAGCTTTATGCGGGTGAAGGGCAGAGTTCAGCTCAGCACCTACAGGCTACGTTCCCGTGAGCTCCAGGTGGCAGATGATTTCTTGGAGCATGTCAAGTCTCTGCCTTTGCAGTATGAGAAGGGTCTTTATTTTGCCTTCCTTGAGGACTATGGAACTCACTACACCAAAAATGGGAAGTCTGGGGGCGAGTACGAGTTGATTTATGTTCTCAACCAGGACGCCATCAAGACGAAAAGTAGGTGTATTTTGTTTTTAAAGAAATTGGATTGATTTTCAGAGGTTAAACTTCTCAGATTTAACTTTCCTGTGTGAATAGTCCAGTTTTAGAGTGTTATAATTCATCTATATTCATAGGCAACTCATAATTTTATTTTATGCCAAAAAAAGAGATGCCACGTATTGAAAAGTCCTTACATACAGAGGTACACTACTACATTTTATCAATTACTAAGCTTTTGTTATGATTTATGTGTGTTACCTACATGATGAGTAGTGTGCTGTGCACCAATGTTTTTAACCTTTTCATGTTTTATTGCAGGGTTGACAGAGAGAAGGATTCAAGAATGTGTCAAATTAGGCATCACTGCAAACTTCAATGGCGCTCCTGGTTCTGGAGATGGGGGACATGTTAAAAATGATGACTGTGATACTGTGAGCACAACAAACCAAGGTCTGCATTTCATACTCCTGTCCACAAAGGCAACATTTAGTACTTTTCTTATTGCACACAAACATGCATACATCGTGCACACTGTTACACACTTTTACAATATATTAAAATGCACGAACACACACAAACTTAAATTGTGATGAACGAAGATGTAAATCCACAGTACAAAGTGACTGAAACCTCATCCCTTACCATCTTTCTGTTCATAGATGACACTTCAGGGAAAGCAGTAGTGGACAAGGTGATGACATCAGTCAAAGGAGGTGACCTACAAAGTGCTGTTGCTATGCGGGCCCAATTAAATAGGGATGGACTAATGGACTTGACTTCGTACCAGAACTGGGCCCGAACGATCGCTGAAGCCCCTGCACTGCTGCAAAGTGAGGTAGGAACAACCCTAAATAATGTTAAGAATCCCTTTTAATGTCTCAGCAGTTGCTTAATTTTTGAAAGAGGAAAGGCAGAGTGAAGATATCCCAGTGTTATTAGAACATTTAATGACATCTATGATGGCTGAATTATGTTTTTCATAAAACTGAAGCAGAAAGATTCATCGATGATGAAGTTTGTGTCCGTACTACATGTGATATAAATTTTATATTGTTACATCTCTCTGACACATATGTTCTGTGAAGCGACACATCTGTTCTGTTGTCTCTAACAGCCAGAGCCCATCTATTCATTAATTCCACTGGAAATGCCTGATGCCAACACCAGGATAGCCAACCTAAAGCAGGCCATTACAGACTATGTGGCAGAATACAATGTGTGCAAGTGTAAGCCCTGCAAAAACGGAGGCACCATCGCACTGCTGGATGGACACTGTATTTGTCTGTGCCCTCACATGTACGATGGCTTGGCCTGCCAGAACTTCAAGCCAGATAAAGCTGGTAAGACCTGGGATTTCAACGGATCAAAACATTTCACAACACTAAAACATAAAGTTATTTATATCATATCCTGTCTTTTGTCTTTGATTTGGAAATTTGGGTAAAGGTCCGACATCTGCAAGTCCAACAGTTTCTGATGAAGGCAACTGGTCGTGTTGGTCTAGCTGGTCTGCCTGTAGTGGAGGAAAACAGAGAAGGACGCGCAGCTGCAACACGGAGGGTCTCACTAACGCCGCCTGCAGAGGCGAGAATGCTAGTGAAGAATACTGCTAAGAGGAGAGACGTCCATTTATCATAGACATACAGACCTCCCTCTCTCTCTCTTGCTTTCTCTCTCTCTCTGTCTCTCTCGCACACACACACACACACACACTTTGTCTTCGTTAATTAGAGACAAATATAAAAACATTTGGATCATGAACAAAATTGGAATGGTCTGTTTAAGTAAGAGGAATAAGGCCACCTTGAGGTCAGTAATAGATAATGCAGCACACTTTTTTTTGTTATTTAAAACTAGGTGGAATCAAAAAAATGTGGAATCAATTTGAGTATATCAACAGTAGGTATGTACGCACAGGCTTTAAAGACCAAGAGTTAGTAATGGAAAATCTCTGTGCAACTTTAAGGACCCACTACATCCCAAAATACATGTTCTTTTTGGTTGGTACAATGTTTCCAAATGAGCAAACTAAACAAATAACAGCTCCAAAACAAATATGAATCACATGTTGAGCTGTAACACGCTGCCAGTCCTTGAAAGATCTTCAGTCTCAATATAACTGCTGCCACAAGAGACACTATACTACAGAGATAGTCCCTACTATAGTTTCTCACTAGATGCATGCATTGTGTGTGCACTACACTACTAGTAATATTAGATAAAATTTTATATTTGCATTCTATTCTATTCTTAATGTACGTGCCTGAGCCCTTTTCATTTTGTTCAATTATGTTAAATTTGTCCCTTTCTATTCAATAATGAACAATACTTCGTCTTTCTGTTTTGGTTCACTTAAAATAGTGTTGGGGAAAGTATGCATTAATGTGCTAATAACTCATGTTTCAAAACATGGCCGCATTCCAGCCGGCTGCGCTGTGGAAATAAGAACCAGATGAGCAGAGTCTATCTGTGAGCAGAGGATGGAGAGAAAACTGACACACATGACAAGAGAGGCAGCTGGTGGAGGAAGCCATTAATCGGAGATTAAGGTGTTAAAGATTAACAGACATAGGAAGGCTTTACTATATGTGTAATCTAGTTTCTTTAGATGTCCTATAACCTCATGGGTCATGGGTTTGATCCTCACACCAGCCAATGTGTCTGTCTCTGTGTGCTGCAGCACCCCTACTGGCTCAACGGGTGTCACTCCTGCATTTTCACTTTTCTTTTCATGTTTTATAGACTTTTGAAGCAACAGATTCCTGTTTAAACTGTGTAATATGATGATCATGTCCCATAAAATCCCTGAGAAAAGTGAATAAAGAGCCTATAGCTATAATCTAAGTTTGATTTTTGCCTTTTTTCTTTTTTCTTTCTTTTTTTTATTTACTGCCAAATGCAAAATGTGACGCTATGCTTAATCTTCTTCATCTTCTACATATTACTTCACTATCCTATGTTCACAGCATTATTCCCATTGGGCTATTGCTTTAATGGTTGTGGATTTGCTCTCACAATGGGGGAAATGACTAAGGATGAACTGTAATATTTGCTTAGCTCAACTGGGTTTGATTTCCATGTTTACTCTTGGATTTCAAATGAGTCGTTTAGCGTCAGCACTTCAGGCATGACTGGAGACGCTTGTGCCAGAGTCAACCATATAAAGCAAACCATGGGAGTCAGACAGCAGGGAGAGCTAAAGCCATGCAAGCACTTCCACGGCATTAAGCAGAAGCGTCAGAGATGTGCATGCATCAACAAAAATACTCACAATCTGCTTATTTTAAAGGTAATATTTGTTCCAAATTGAAATCTTGAGGATACTTGTGCTCAAACTTATCGCAATGTAATGTTTACAAGTATCAAACGCTGAACTATGCAAAGCACTGAGGTGGCTGATTATTGAACCCAATTTAGCCTCAAAACCATCTGAAGAGTTTTAATGATAGACTTCAAGATGGCCAGAGACCGCATACTTACTTTGCCAATGACATTCCTAGATTTCTCCGTAAACTGAGAATTATCATAGGGAGTAGATGATATAGGCAGCAAGAAATAGGCAAAGAAGGGTCACTTCTCCAGAGAGCTCCAGGAAAGGCTCAAAAAAGACTGTCCTTAGTGGCATAACCATGGTTAAAATCTAGCCTAACATAGGGTTGGGATACCTTTTATAGATTTGATACTATACTACTCTAGCCATTTACCTGTTTCCTATTCAGCTTCTTGAACTTAAAACTTAAAACTGACCTCTGTTACTTGTACCCTCAGATCTTGAAACTTTACCTAAACCATTTTGTCTATGTCTATCTATGTATCTATCTATCCACCCATACATCCATACATCCATACATCCCTTGCCCACCGTCTTAGTTTATTTTCTGGGTATAATGCGGGGAATAGTCCAAAAAGTTGGTTGGGGGAATTTGTGACGCCTGCATACCTCAGAGCCAGTCTGGGGGTGGTGGCCCCTGGCCTTCAGGGTGTCAAGATAATGGAGTAAAGCTTTGGGACCCTATTGAGCTCCAAAGAGACTCCATTCACTGGACACCAACCCAGCCTCAACCCATTACCAAATGTTTTGTTCTTTCTGCACCCTTCAACAGAACGGTTAGCACAAAATAATGAACCCCTCCCCATCGATAGACTGCCTGGATCTCTGCTTACTCCTGTTTTCTTATATGATCTGTAAACTGTGTGACCACTGAACAGTAAAAACTGGACCTTTGCATATTAAAAGGGTAAAAAAGGGTATAAAAAGGGTTATATTGTCACTTAAACATTTATCTTACAAATATTATAACCATGATGTGAAGGTAACATATTTGTCACATGAGACATGTTCAACGGTTAAAAGTTACATCTCTTAACATGAACAATCAATAGGAAAAGCTAAAATAACAGAAAAAAAATCACACATATGTGTTTTTATATTTTTATTAGGATCAAATATTATTACTCTCCTTCATAACTGAATGTATCGCTTTGATCTGGTCTGAATTATTTTACTATTTTGATTTTAAAGATCATCAGCTATGAGGAAACAAAAGGTTCAAGGAAGAACATTTAGTTTAAATAATTTTACAAAAACTTTACTCCAACATCAAAATTCCTCATTTTGCACAATTGTATTTCCAAGCACTTACTGATGCAAGGGAGGCCAGCAGGAAAACTATTTCTAAGTTTACTTTGGAAATGTGAGTCATTGTTGTCTAAACTCATAAACACATAGCCCTTGCTTTCAGTGAAGAAGAGGTAAGGGATATTTCTTTTATACCAGCCCCTAAAGGGCGTGAAAGGAACCCCCTCTTTCTTCTAAATGTCTGGACACAGTTGGAGTTGCCCCCTCCCCACTTCACTGGGTCACTAAAGGCATTGATGTTTTAGAGGGGCTGTGACGGCAGATTACTCCACACAGCTGTCCCAGCACCGTGGAAATGAAGTTATGCCCCTTGTCAGCAATGTTTTTGTTCCCTCCTCCTCCTGTTCTTTCTAGGCTTCCCTCACCCCTTGAAAATGTTGCACCATCGCTCTCCT
>OMKZ01005095.1:3610-15321 GCA_900302535.1 Neoniphon sammara
CCTGTGCTCCCTCTCTCTCACTCTCACTCTCTCGCTCTCCCGGCACCCTGCTGTGCTGCGTGCAGTAACCACCACACCCTCGCCGTGCTGCCCGGCTCTGTCTGTGCACGCTGCGGCTCTGAACCGCCCCGACCCACCCACTCCTGTTGTTTCACTAAGCCAGCTATCTTTCCTGAACAGCTTGCTGCTCGGCTGGCATTGTTATCTTAGGATATTTGCTTTGCTCATGTTAGGACTGATTTCCCCTTTCTAAGAGAATGGTTTCTTTCCAAAACGCTCTATCAATTTGAAAAGAAAATACTTAAAAGCCATTATTCGACTGTTCAAAAGCAGAGATCATTCCATCCACAACATTACTAGTGTTTAAAGGGCAACGGTCTTAAAATAGCCTCAGTGTTTTCTCCGAAGTGAGTTTCACTGGGTACATATCTCTAAATGTCTGCTGATATGCACTGGTAATATAAGAAACATTATTAAATAGTTCAATCCAAGATAAAAATGTTAGTTTTAGTAATTAACTCTTATTGCTCTGGACTCCAGAGTCTGACCGGTAGCGCTCCTATTATTCTTGATTGATCCAAAACATGCGATTAGGTTCACCCAAAGGTTTTTATTACGTTTTTTTGTGCTGTATTAAATGGTTGTACTGCTTTTAATGCATTCCACGCATAGTCCTGAGGTTCATTGCCCTTTTATAGTTGGATCTAACCGAAGTTCCAAGGCCTGTAACTTGAAGTCTAGTACTGGAGAGTGGAGTTGAGTGTGTGTTTGTGTGTGTGTGTGTGTGTGTGTTGTGGTGTGATTAGGGAATGGAGTGGGGTTTGCTGTGTATGTGCATGTGTGTGATTTCTAAATGCCAGCGTACATGTTGAGTGTATATGTGCACGCGTACCTGCTCGGTGTGTCTGAAGAACCAAGTGTGTGTGTGTGTGTGTGTGTGCGTGTGCGTGTGTGTGTGTCTAATGTATTGGATGCAGGACGGAGGCAATTGAAGTGGAAACTCTGACCCAAAACAATACAGCCACGTCTGGCTTGCCAAAGAGCAGGGGAGCGAGCGGTAGCTTGCACGTCTGTCTCGCTCAGGGAGAAAACACCATTCAAACCAAGCCTCTAAATTGCGGTTTCATTTCCAGTTAATTACACTGCTGTGTCATGAGTTTGGCAGAATTTGTCTGGTGTCCAAGAACAGCAACAAAGCACTTTCATCACCGCCACCTCGCCGTGCCAACTTTCTTTTCTCTCTCTCTGTGTTTGTCTTTGTCTTTATTTCTCTGTCTCCCATCATCACCTCCGCTCCTTTTTTTTCCCTCCATCTCCCTTTCTCTACTGTCTCTTCTTTCTCTCCCTCCATCTGTCTGTCTGTTTGTTTCTGGTGCCTGACTGTCTCTCACTCTCTCTCTCTCTCCCTCAATATCTCTCTTATTCTCCCTCTACTTTTTTGGTTTGTCTGCAGCCAAGTCTCTTCAGGAGTTTGCAGGAGTCCTGCAGAACCTGGAGGATGAAAGGACCCGTATGGTGAGTAACCCAACACACATATTTTGACACTGAATTTAAATTGATATGACAGCCTGCACTAGTGATGAAAGCCCAAATAAATACAGTGCCAAAATGAAACTTGAGATGATATCTGTAACCGTCCATAGCTGCTACCTGCACTGTGTTGTGAAAACAGGACCTAAATAATTTTCTGATATTGGTTCAAAACAGTTCCCAAAGATATTTTGGTATGAATATTTACATGCCATAATAAATTTCAAGATCGTCGAGTTGCATGCATGGAGACTGCCCCACGCACAGTTTGAGACAATTTTTGACCAACTGCAGTTTCACACCAACACTTTTTAAACTGGTTGGAGATGATTCACTCTTGGCATGGGTTTGCTCAGGTTAAGGTTAAGGTAAAGGTTTGGGCCTGTTATAAATAATATGCATACTTCAAATCTGTCTAAAAATGTTGGTGCAAAACTGTGATGGTTCTCCACGCCTGCACAGCGATGCAACTTGAAAACTTTGTGCCTGGTATGGAATATGTCCACAAAATACTGGCCGAGTAGCTTTCCGGCTGACATTGTAATCATAATTTAGCAAATAATGATGTTAATGATAATGCCTTGTCAATATCAGTGATTTTGTGCTTGTGTGTGTGTTTGTGTGTCCATGTGTGTGCACCTCCAGATTGAGAATGCCAATGATGTACTGATCATGCCTCTGGAGCGGTTCAGGAAAGAGCAGATCAGTGCAGCCAAGGTAAGAAAGTGACAATATGGAGACTAAAGACTGGTATATGAATTTAGCTGCAGCTACATGTACAGTATATCAATGCTGACATGGCAGCAATGTTGCCAAACCCCAAATAGACCAGTAAATTAACCATTAAATCAATAAAGTAATTAGCCGCAAGAAGCTGTGCTTTACAGTGATTTAATGGCAGCTTGTGGTATTGTCAAGCCCAACATGCAGCGGGCTTTTCTATAAGATGGTGGGAACACACCCACTGTAATACAAAAGAAGACAATTGTTCAATAAATCTTCTGTTTATAATTGCTAATGTTCCGTTAGTAACTTATTGTTTTCACCAAGTACTATAGTTCTTGAATAATAGCTGAACATGGTTGCTAAGCAGTGCGCTAGTCTTGGTACAATGTGAGCACTGACTCGTACAGTATTTCTGGTCAGCACATGGCTGTTAAAATGTGTTTTTATTGTGTGTTTTACAGCAACTTCAAACATGGTTCAAACGTGATTAACTGAAGTCCTAAACGCGCTGGATGTGACAATAGTTCACACTTAGACACTCTGTTCTGACACTTCTGTGGCGCCCTGCGAGTGGCAGATTTAAGGTGTCAGCAGAGCTACGTTTCACTGCTGCGATGACTAACATTACTTAAGCAATATCAAATGAGAGGGAGTGCTGTGATACTGTACATCAGCACGGCTGTGGTTAGGTTGTATGCACAAGGCTGCAGTGTGGTGTTGCTTTTATACAACAGTTGTACAAACAACACCATCCAGTAACAGTAATAAGTGACAACAGATTATGATTTCTTTATTTAATAATTTATTTGGCTCTGCCAGCACAAATAGTTCATCAGAATTCAAGTGACTGAATTTGCTAGCTTGCTCCTTCCTGTAGGTGACACATTACCTCAGGCTGCCTATTTGGCAACGGTTATGACAGAACACTTGTAAAGCAAAGTGATGTAAAACGCCTGAGTGCTGTCATACTGTATGTCAGTATCTCGGCCAATCAAATCACTCAGCTGAAACTGTTATATAATATATCACATCCTGTTTTCCTTAGGGTGACACTAAAGGTCTTCCATAGCCTCTCTACACTCTGCTTCTTATAACCAGAGACTAGGTTAAGTTTCCTCTATATATCCATATATCTGAATGACATCAGAATCAGAATCAGAATACTTTATTGATCCCCGTGGGGAAATTAAGTCAGTTGCAGTTGCTCCCATTGTAGAACAATAGAAATAGGAATAAGAAATATGTTAAAGAATGTAAAAATGTAAAATATAAGTACACTATATGCTCTACTATACTAAATAGAAATAGGAAATAAGAAATATGTATGAAATATGTACACTATGCTACAATGTAAATTGTAGCATCCAGCTAAATTACCCATCAGTTTTTTTTTTTTTGGTTCTATAACACTGCAAAATAACAAAATACACAACACAAACAGTTTGGCATGAATGCATCAAGGTGGTTTGATGCACCCTTTGGCACTTCTAGTCCTCATTGGTCTTTTTAACACTACTGACACATTTGAAACTCTGTGCATCACTTGTAACACTTCTGGTGTATTTCTGCCTCAATGGAAAATTATAGTATTTAATTTTGAAGGACCACTGAATTTTTCCACAGGGCCTGTGACAGAACCTGTCATTTCGGTCCAACATTATGAGTTTCGATGTAATGTTGCCCCATAAATCTCAGATGGTGAAATCTTTTTTTCCCTACATTTGTAGGTGTGTATGACCCACATTTCTTTGACTGTTGTTCATACATATTACCTGAAAATGCACAACCTTTATTCTCCAGTTTGTCATTTATGTCAGTGGTTGGTATAATACAGCCACACATTGGCCTGATATGGACAGATTAGAAAGCAAGTACATTATATTTACTGCGACCCCCCCAACCTCACTTCATGACCTGAATAGGAGATTAAAGGAATACATAATCTTGCCATACATCAGAGGTTCCCTGTGGGGGGTCTCATGAGCCGGACTCCCACACAGCTGTGTAGGCTTGTTTCTCACAGCTTTTCTCAATCGTTAAGTTACATTTCAGCAAACTAAGGTCCATGCTCTCAAAACAGCCATCTAAATCCTTTTAAACTTGTAAAAATAACTGTACATTTTATCACATTATCACACAAAATAAACTCTCAATGTCATTTGTGCAAAGGCTGCATTGAACTCGCCACACGGTGGTCTCCAAATTGTTCACATAGCTATCTAAATGTTACATGGTTTTGCAGAGGTGCCCCTGTCTTTAAATTATAGTCTAATAGTACCTTTAGATTCTTTTAATGAAAATTATAAAGCTCCACAAGCCATAAATACCCTGAAATAAGAGAAATAAAAGGGTTAATGAGGAATAATGTCATTGGGTACAACGGTAAGCTTTGGTTTCTGTCAAAGCAAATTGCAATTCATTATATTTGTCGGTGCCTCTACCTTCCTACCACTGTACACAAGCCAAACATGTAAAGGAAGAAAGTACAGGAAGGGAGAGGTACCATGGATTTGAAAGCAAAGATTAGACAGCAGGAGTTTTTCCTTTTCAGTCATTGTATTATAAAACATTTTATTTTTTCACTGTGCAGATAATCTAATCTAAGTGAGAGAATGTTGGGCAGGACAGCCCTGAGTGGCCCTTAGAGTATTATCCATCAAAAAATTACTATGAAAAATCATACAAGATTCTTTTGTAACTTGAGATGAGTGACATTTTCTAACTTCATTATTTGCAGACTTTAACAATGAATGTGATAAGACTCTGACTTAAAAGAGGCTATTAGTCATTTCTGGGAGATCCCCTAAACCATGTAGTAAGTGTGTCATGTTTCAGTATTTCTAATCCCCTTATATCAGGTCATCGTGCGGTTGCCCTGTACGATCATTAGCCGTAGGACCTAGATAACAGGCCGTGGTAGGTTTCCTGGTACATGCAGTATTAAACATATTATCAGTGTGTACCCTACTAATCCTCTCCTACAGCAGGTCATTGTTTGATTGTGACATGGTGGCCAGATTAGGAAGTGAACGCATAATCTGTATGGTCACCAGAGCGATGTACTAATCCCAGTTTAGCCCTGAATGAACAGACAGCATCTTGGCCTGGCACAGTCTCACCTCGACCAGTAGCGGTCAGAGCCGGTGACCAGCCAGTCGTTGTAATTCTGCTCTAACACCACAATATTGTTGGGGGAATTACAATGACTGGCTGACTGACAGTAAACATACAGAATAAAACATGGTGGTGCAGTTCCTGTAAAGTAAACTCAGATCCAGATTTTTCACCTTATTTACCAAGAAATGCATGTAAATCAAACTGTGGTGCAAAAAAAAGCACCCAAAACTGCACTGAGAAAGTAAAAGCTTCCTTTATCACCGACTGCATATAACAGTAATCCACAAAGGCTGGCACCCTTTGGCCCTTGAAGCACCCTTTGAGTGATTTCTGATATGATGTGCCAGAAACTCCATGCTGCCACACTGGGATCCTTTTTTTTCCCATTATTTTTTTTGTTCTTACAGCAATGATAGCAAACATTTTGGGCTGTCACACTCATTGCATAAAATTTCATGCCAACTGTCAAAATATTGGTGCACTGCAATTGATGATATCAACTCTGCAAACATTCAAATGAATCTGGGCCTCAGTATTCAGCTGGAATAACTATTAATTAGCCTATTTTCAGTTGGTTGCAGTTGGACAAAATCAGAGTAATTGAAGTCATGCACATTTCAGTGTTTCAGTCAGTTGAAGCCTCATGTAGGATATAGCCGATCTCAGGAGGGATGCAGTACAACGCTGCCTCTGTTTAAGGTATAGTGAATGATACAGAATAATATGGTGGCTTGGTAACAATAGTCTACATGCCCTCCTCCCAAATGATTGTTGGGAAATTAATAAATTTGAGTACTTTTCCCTTCTGAATAAAATAACGCACAGATAAAGTTCTGTGTGCACTAACAGGCAGTGGGTGATGTGGTTTTGTTTGGCTTCATGCTCCTGCAGGACTTCCTAATGCTTGACATGACACAGCAGTGCAAGGAAATTGTTGAGTCAGACTTAATGACTGTGTCCGCTGAGTCAATCTGGTGTCAGGACACAATCCTGTGTCCGAGCATTGGATTTCCTTGGCTGTGCTTCTGAACAAATCCTCAGTGAGTCATGATACTGGGAGAATACTGCCACCTGCTGGTCAGGGGTAGGACTAGCATGATATGCTGTCTTTTAATTTTATATGCAGCCTTGTAAAGGAAGCCCATGTCTCCAGTTTTTCCCCCAAGTTTTAGCCAGGACTTGATTATAATTACTGATCCATTAATCAAAGCCTTGTAGCGTGTGGAGTGGCTGTTCATTTACTCTTTCGCCCATAATACAAAGATGTGATTTTTTTTTTTGAAGGAAACCGGGTATTCTGCTTTCATGTATTTTTAAACAAAGTGGTCCCGTAATTAAGGAGCCTCTGGAGACCGTGATCTGGCATTTCTGACATGATTTCCATAGTGAATCTGAAAACATTCAGAGAGGCAGGCTTGCCACGGAGGCCTCGATGTTTAGAGGGACGTTCATCATGTCTGATGCGTTCTGCAGCTGTTGTGCGTTCCTCTCGTCCTGAGACTTCTACCTCCTGTTGAAGCTGACTTGGCCGCGAGAGACCTGCGTCATGTGACTGGAGCTGGGGTTGACATCATGGGCCTGTCTGAGCGCTGCTCCAAGCAACATCACACACAAGAACTGACTGGGCATTCGTTATTTTTGCATTGCGCTAAATCTGAGAGTTTTAAAGCAGATAATTCCCCAACATCAGTACACATCTGTTGTTTACTGGTTCTGGTGGGGTAGATTATGGGACAGGTCAATATTTTACATCATTACAAATACTGGTTTCTGTAGACGGGCTGAGGAGTGAAGCACCAAAATGTGAGAAGTTTAAAAGAAGTACTTTAAATTGTTATACCTGCTCAAGAATGATGTACATCACATGCACAAATATTTGGATATAATTTTTATTGAACATTTCATGTTACACTTGCTTTTATAATTGTTGTATGACATATATTTTGCACTTGTTTTTATATTATTTGACTGTACATGTACATGAATGAATTTATGTTTTGGTGTAGTGTTTGTAGCATTGTGTAATTGTATGAAATACTAAATGGGAGCTATTATTCTTAACTGAAGCCAGATTCCTTGCTTGTTTCACTTGGGAAGATACTACAGTGCTACAATGTACCCCCAATTTCTGTATCACCGTGATGCCATTGCCCTTATTTGCATTATTTGACTAGACAAAGGTACCAAGGCTTACATTAACATACTGCATGCTTTTACAATTTTTCCTGAAGCTCCAGTCTCTGTAGGCTGTTTATGTTATGTGTTAGGGTGAGGAAATTAAAATAATGTCAGCAGGCGGGGGCAGATGGACAGTAGTAATGCTCTGTGGAAGATGGAGCAACTGGGACAGAGAGACCCACCCTGATCTGCCTCTCCTTTGTTTCTGAGTTCAGTTTTCTTCTCTTGTTTTCCTGTTTCTCTTTACAGCCACTACCTCATCTGCCCTTTGAATTAGAGTTAGAAAAAAAACCTTTAATGGCCCTAGTATGATGGACAGTTGCTATCAGTAGAACATACTCATAGAAGAAAGCACCACTTTCTTTCTTTTGCTCCTCGTGTCTGTTTTCCTTGTCTGTTTTGGACACTTTTGAGTCTGGGTCCCAGTCTCTGTCTAATTCTCTCGCCATATATTTCTCTGTCTGTGAGCTTGAAAGAGACACACCCTGCTCTACCTGTCTCTAGTTTATCATCCATCACCCTGCCTGTCTCTCTGTCAGTGACCTCAGCTCTACTGAACACAGCCTGTTGTTTTATAACCAGCTGTGTTCCCTTGCGGATCCATCGATTTCATAGTAGACTCCCTGAAATATGGGCTGCACTGGAATGTCTTAAGAAAATAAGTTTGCCTTGTTCTGTTCTCGAAGGCTGTGACGCAATCAGATTTTCCGTGGTGGCCACTGAACAAATTAATCTTATTAAGACATGAATGTGAAGAAAATGATGTGATAAAATGATGTGTTAGGGTCATAGAAATGCTTCTTGAAATGAGAAGTTCCACAGGATGTGAACTGGGGTGAATGCCGCTGATGTCACTTTATGAGTGTAGTGTGACTTAGAGGAAAAAGATATCGTCCTGCCTGTCATCCTGACCTAAACATATAATGTTTCACCCCTCTGTTACAGGAAGCCAAGAAAAAATATGACAAAGAGACAGAGAAGTACTGTGCAGTACTGGAGAAGCACCTTAGCCTTTCAGCGAAGAAGAAAGAGTCGCATCTACACGAGGTAAGAGTGTGTGCAAGTATCTGTGTGTGTGTGCATGCATCTTCCTTTGCCTCCAACTGATTTGTTTCAGATATATTTCTGCACAGATCGATCAAATCCTTTAATTATCTGTCCTGCCTCCTCTCATCCAGGCGGACAGCCAGGTAGACAATGTACGGCAGCATTTCTACGAGGTTTCTCTGGAGTACGTCTTCAAGGTGCAGGAGGTCCAAGAAAGGAAGATGTTTGACTTTGTCGAGCCAGTAAGATGACACTCTTGTTATTTTTTCTCTTATGTAATGCTCTTTTTTTTAACTGTCTGTTTTTCCAACTAAGCTCTTTTATCCAAAGAAGGTAGACTAAGAGTAAGCATACTTTTTTTTCACCCATGGCCTGTTACGCTGCAGACACACCAAATCTGTTGACGTACGTGGAGTCGATGGATCTTATTCATTTTCTACGGAGAGCAGGAGATCCGGCCGTGGAGTGCATGATGGATACGGCACGGCGAGTTGACGGACCGTTCGCGTATCTTAATTTGCGTTATCATGACTCGACCTCAACTTTATGCGAATATGGTCCGTCCAACGCAACATAGCAGGCTCGCGAATTTCAGAACAAACTGTCAAACTAGGCAGTGCTGATCAAATATGAAGCAATATTCTGTTACTGCATTGCTTGTTTTTCACCTCAGATGTTTTAAGAACCATATTTAAGTGTACCGTTTAGCTGTCAAATGAAAAAGTTTGTGAACCAGCCGCCATGTTGAAAACAATTGAGTCAGCTGGTCGGAGCGTTCAGTGGTTTGGTGCGTCTAGATGCGTCCTCGTCGGATTTGGTGTGTCTTCACCATTACCTTATCACACTTAAACAGTCCTTCCACTGTTGGGATCTGAGCTCCTCATCGGGAGCCATATGGAGGTTGTAGTGCCTTGCTAAAGGGCACATCAGTAGTAGTTGTTGAGGAGCGGAACATTTCTTTTTTGGTGCACTGGTTCTCTTAGCTCCCCAAGAAAGTCCATACAGCTGATGCATAAAACGATCATGGGCCCTCTTAAACTATGTATTTGTGTGCTTTATTTTAATTTTGTTTTTATTGGAAAGCACTTTGTAACATTTGTTTTGAAAAGTACTCTATAAATAAATTTTATTATTATTATGATTATTATTATCATTATTATTATTATTACAGTATACCTGTGCTGCCCTTAAAACAGGGATTTTCAAACTTTTTCATATTTCAGACCCCCCAAATCGACTTTCATTAAGCTGCAGACCCCCATTTAAAGTGATTTTTCCCGAGTGACCCTGATATTAAAAAAAAAAAAGATATTTAGATTTGGGTTGATTGTTAAATTGTTTAGATGTCATGCCTGAACACTGACAAAACCGTTTCAAATTGGTGAGATTAACATATGTGAAAATAATCATTGCTATATTTTTTTGTATCTTAACGATTTCTAGTGAATTAGATAATAGTGAAATTAATTACTCCATGTTTTGCTGATCATCCCTCTTCCTCCTCTTCCTCCTCTTCCTCCTCTTCCTTCTCAACTTTCCACGCTCTCTTAAATCCTCTGCATATCCTTGCACACCTCCTTGTCCTTTTCTTCCTTCTCCTTGTCCTCATTCTTTCTCCCTTCTCCTCCTCTTCATTCTTTTCCTCCTCTCTCCCTTCCTCTGCCTAATCCCCTTCCTTAATGCTCCTCCTCTCTCTCCTTTCTCTCCTCTCCCCTCGCCTCCTCCTCTTGTTGTTTTTGTTCCCTTAGCTCCTGGCGTTCCTCCAAGGCCTGTTCACCTACTATCATCACGGCTATGAGCTGGCAAAAGACTTCAACCACTTCAAGACCGACCTCACCATCAGCATACAGAATGTAAGGACACACACACACACACACACACACACACACACCTTACATCTACATACATGGTAAAAGGCTGCAGAGTCGCTCTAAGCTTACCAACAGCAAATAAACTTACATACCTAATTCATTTTACGACCACTGTCAAGCGGTGTTCTCTCAGGTCTCACTTTTGAAAACTCTATTCCAGACAGGGAAAGTCAGGGAATTCAATAAATTCTTAGAACAAGTCATGGAATAGTGTGAAATTTTACCAAACGTGATATATATGTTTTCATTGTTTTCACATTATGTTCACTTCCTCTGCACAATAACACTGAAAAAATAAAATAAAATAAATAAAAACTCATGTTATGTTTATATAGGTCATGGAAATTCAACATTCTAGTCATGGAAGGTCATGGAAATGTCATGGAACTTTACCCTGCTTAAGGTTTGTCCAACAACATGAGGTCAGCTTAAAGATTGTGAGGTCAAAATGTCTCACACTTTATCAATATCACTGTATCATTATTTCTTTGAAAAATGACCAGGAAGACAAACTATGACGTAAGGGAAAACACTTATTTACCTTTTTTCTGCCAGCTCCCCAACCGTTAAAACCAAATGCTGCCTTGACCAGCAGGTTGAAGGTTTTATATTCAAAGTTCAAAGACCAATAAAGTCTAAGGTGAGTCAGGGAGTCAGGTCAGCTTCATTAACTCTCACAGCAGAAGGTCAGAAGTGTTCAGTGACGCAGGCGAAAATCTAAGAGGAGAAAATAATTCTCCAAATGTGAAAAGGCTGCAGACAGAGGGTTTCAAAGGTCAAACACAAACAGTTATTCAAACTGTCATGTGGAAATCATGCATGAAGCCAAAAGGTCACACAAAGAAGATGGCGCTGCAAAAATGGAGGCAGTTACACCTCTGCTTCTGGATGAATTTATGAAGATTGAATGGAAGGGAAACTGGGAAGGTTTTTTTTTTTTTACACTCACTTTACACTTTTTTACTTGTCTCAGAGTGTTTCTCATAGATTCTCCTCCTGTTGAATATGCATGAGGTGAAGCTTTTTATGCTTTTATTGTTGCACTTTACTCTGGATAAAAGCATTTGCTTAATGCCTAAAGTGTGTTTGGTCTGTGCGTGCATGCTTGTGTGTGTGTGTGTGTGTGTGTGTGTGTGTGTGTGTGTGTGTGTGTGTGTTGGAGTGCATGTAGCTCTGCTGTGCACATACATGTGTGTCAGGGAGCCAAGCCTCAGAGCCAGACTATCACTCATGGCCCGGCCT
>OMKZ01005109.1:2925-21331 GCA_900302535.1 Neoniphon sammara
TCCCTTGGATCACTGTCTTGGAAACAGCAGGTGTCGTACCTGTTAATGGCTGATTTTCCCTCTCTCTCACCCTTTCATTCTCTCTTTGACTTCTTTTCTCTCTCCAGATAAGCGCACTGGTAACACAGCTCAGTACTGGTTATTACTGGACCGGATTGTTCAGCAGCTGGTTCTTCAGAATGACAAAGGTGAAAACCCTGACGTCGCTCCACTAGAGAACTTCAACGTCAAAAATGTGGTCCGCATGTAAGTCTCTAGGGTTCCTGCTTTGCTAGAGCAGGGTTAAGCCCCTGACACTCCAAGCTGACGGTTGGCTAGGTGCCCTCGTTTGGCCCTCTGTGGCTGACACTAGCCTGTGTGACCCAAGTCACTCCCATGTCAAAGCCGTTTTCACCCAGACAGAACTCGCTGTTCTACATGCTCATTGAGGAATGCTTGAATGAATACTCCAATGTTTTGGGCTGACTTGTGTATGCGTATAACACAGTAAAAAAATACAAATTTTGGAATTTAAAAAGAAAAAAAGAGAGCCGAAAAGGTAGATAGTAGTGAAATACATGTCTTGGAATTTTTTTAAAAAACTAGAGTCGTCTTAGGAGAAGTTAGATGGTAGGAACTATAACCGATGAACACATGTATGTTCAGCGGTTATAGGTCCTATAGGTCCTACCCCACCGGCCTTGCTTTGCAGGGTCCCAGTTACAACTATGATGTTATATATGAAATGAACACAGGTGATAAGACAAAACAGACCAGTTGTTTGTTTCAAACCAGAGTGTGTGAGTAGGTCACTGATGCATGTCACTTAAATTAGCCAACTCTGAATCATAGCCTTATTGTATAGCCTCTCTCTCTCTCTCTCTCTCTCTCTCTCTCTCTGTGTGTGTGTGTGTGTGTGTGTGTGTGTGTGTGTGCGTGTGTGCCCACAGGCTGGTCAAGGAGAATGAAGTCAAACAATGGAAAGAACAGGCTGATAAAATGAGAAAAGGTACAACCATACAATCGCACAAAAACATACACACATGTACACAGACACAAGTCCAAAATAACGTAAATGTGATCTGTTACAGTCCTTTTTGGGACTGTAACAAGTGGATTATTCAATTTTGAGATATTACATTATGCCTCTACAATTACTGTAGTTTAATAACAGACAAACCAATTATCAAAAGCAACAATAAATAGATAATTCATGCATTTTTAGATTAACTGAGTCAGTAGTTAATAACAGTGTGGAAGCTCTGGAAGTCTGCTAGAACTTACCTGACAAGAATTACTAAGAGTTTTAGTTTTGACAAAATTTTGTGGAGGCAGAGCTGCTCTGGAGGCAGAAATAATCTCATTGGTTGAGTCAGAATTCAGGGGCGGGGCCAAACAATTTTTTCTGGCTAAGTAACATAGACTCAAGCCCAGTGAAAAAGGCAAGAGATAGGCCTAACACAGAAGTAGTCTCTCATGCTAGACTGTCTCATCCACAATCTTCGAATGTTCCATAGATAAGTCTGTAATTCAGCCTGTTAAAATTTGAGGAGAGGAACGACACGACACAGTGTTCACGATCAGTGTATTCCCCTAGAAACCGAGACAGCTAGCTAGCATAGATGATACACCTATGAAACCGGTGAAAGGAGACACCGAAAGACTTAAAAAATGTCTCCGCAGTGAGGAGGAACCTCGCTTGTTACGGAATGAATTTTGTAAAGTTCCAAAAGAGTTTAATCGAAAATGCGTCTGTACAGAGGATACGGAAGTGAGGATATGACCGGATATCCACCTTTTGCTACTCATTTTCAGTGCTTCCGAAGTATTACAGTATACTGTTAGGCAGAAGCATTTGGAAATTGTGGGAGCCAACATGTCTGACTTGAGAGACTAACAGAGCAGGGAGCTAATATTACTATTAACTGGGAGGAAAAAAAGTTAATTTCACATTAGCTTAATTAGTTAGCTAGCCTGCTGGAATTCTAATCTCATGGATTCCATGATCATGAACCAATGAACCAAAGGCATTGACATTTATATTTTCACAGAGTTCCTTCTTTATTATTCAAGCTTGCCATATAGGTAATTTGCATCCAAAAGTACTGTGGTTCTTTGGCTCCATCCATTGAGATTTTACTCAACCAATGAAATTATTTCTCCCTCCAAGAAATGTTTGTATGTGTTGTATGTAAATTGTGTATTTATACTCCCCACAGAGCATCAAGACTTACATCAACGCTTTGAAAAGAAAGAGAGAGAGTGTGAGGCAAAGACTCGGGAGAAAGAAGACATGATGGAGATGCTGAACAAAATGAAAGACAAATTACAGCGAGAGAGCAACGAACACAAGCAAGCTAAACTACAGCTGGCAGGACTGTCTGCACGGCTGCAAGAACTCAGCTCTGTATGTGCAAAAGACACAAATACAATCATATGCCCCACATACATAGACACAGAAACATTGAAGAAATACTCCAATGTTTTGGGCAAATTTGTCTGAATAACCCAGACTGAGACAAGAAGTTCGATGTTCATTTTCACCTCTGTATGTCCACTGGCTTGGTTCCTATGGGTAGCATTTTGTGTAAGCTTAGCATAAAGACTTGAAGTCTGCAGGAGTCATTAGCCTAGCTCTGTCAAAGTGAAAAAATAAACCTTACAGCAACTCCGAAGCTGTCTTATTTACCCAGTGTATCGTGTATTTGGTGTCGAACATCTTGTCTCAGTCTGGGTGAGTCAGCCCAGATCTTATGCTTTCAACCCACACTGATCAATTCAAGAATGCTTTTCTTTTTTAAAAGATTTAGGGTTTCATCACCCTTTAAATATGAAAGATGGCTTATAGGCAGTCTGATACAGACCGGACTGACAACCAGGTTTGTGTCTCAGCCAATCAGATGGCATGCAGCAATTTTTGGAGGACTTCAGTCGCCATAATACACACACTGAAATTAGAGACAGTTAGAACAATGTATTTGCTACATTAATTAAAGGACTCAACCTATGATCATGTTTTCTGGTTCATATTAGCCCTCTGGTTCATAATTTTTGAAATAATCAGATACATATGAGTGCAGGATTGGAACCATGGAAATGGAAATGAGTAGAATTGGCATGAGCCCTTGGTTTATGGCAAGTTGGTGTGTCTCCAGGTGGTTCCTCTCACCAAGGCAACAGTTGTAGCATTCACTGATGTCACTTTGTCAGCAGAACAGTTTGTTCATGTTGGCGAAGGCAGCAAGCTTTAAGATCCAGGCTATTAGCCTGATGCACAGCTAACAGAAAACATGTTCTGCTATCACAGTTCTCTAAGAAACTGGATGGGGGGAACTTGGGGGGAAAAAAACTTGTGGTGCTTGTATTTTTATTCAAATAATAATAATAATAATAATTAAAAAAAAAAACACAAAAAAGATTTGATGTAGGAAGTAGTTTCCATTAATCTGGTAAGTTAGATTGATGGCTTTGCTGTAATATTATTTAACAGCTAATGTTAAGAACAGTGGAAACTTTCTGCATTATTATTAACAATATTTAACAAATTTGTCAACAATAATGCAGATAATTTGGACTGGCATCATAACTATAGTTAAAATTGCTGGTTTTACACCCAACGCTATGTCAGTGAGCTACCATAGTAGAGATTTCTTCAGCAGTTTTAGTGAACTGACAGGATCCAAGAAGTGCTGGCCAATAATAGCTTTATGTTAGAAATATGACAAAATCAAAAGGTTTGTATCTGTTCAAATCATTAGTGTAGATATCTTACATTACCAATAATTTTAATGTTTGTTTTGTCACAATGGAACTGTCAATAAAGTTATTCAATCGATTCCCCACAGATGGCTGCCAGTTGGCTCATTAGCAACTGTGGAATAGAAAATAACTGTAGACAATCTGACCAGTGCATCCAAGAAACAATTTTACTACCACTGAGACCAATAAAATTTTCCAAAGGTCAAAGAGGATGTCATGACCAACAGTACTAAAGGCAGTTTCAGTGTTGTGTTGTGCTGTGGTCTGAGGTCAGATTTCATACTTACGTTCAAATTAAGAAAGAAAAAAAGTTATTTGCAGGGTTAAGTATTTTCATGTAGGACACAAAATGACAACTGACAGAATGGAAAGTTTTAATCAATGTCTGAAAAGTAGATGTTTTTGTAAACAGAAAGTCTCAGTGGCACAATGACTATTTGTGTCCTGGCCATCTATTGACCATCTTATGAATCCATCCGTACAGCAACGTTGTTTTTTGTTCTGTTGTGCTGCTAGGGGTGCAGTGTTCCAGGTGGACCTCCTATAGTTCCCACTACCTCTGGGGGTTTAGTTCCTCCTCCTCCTCCATCAGTCCCTGGCCTCGTTCCACCTATCCCTCCTCCACCTCCTCCACCACCACCACCCCCAGGGGGTCCACCACCTCCACCAGGTATGGCTCCCTTTGCCCCTCCCCCTCCTCCAGGGGCTCCACTGGGAACTGCCAAGAAGAAGAATATTCCCCAGCCATCGAACCCGCTCAAGTCATTCAATTGGAGCAAACTGCCTGAGGTACATTTATTAGTGCTATTATTACTACTGATACTACTACTATTATTACTGCTACCATTACAACTACTTGTACAAATACTACTACTGCTATTATTAGTTCCATTACTACTATTGCTATTATAACCATTTTAATGAGAAGGGGGACATAAAAACAATTGCTGGGAAACTCAAAATGATTGTGAGTGAACACATACATATTTATTTTCTTTCTGGTTTGACACTGATATATAAATTGTTATATACTGATAAAGGACTCTCATTCTCATTTTTTTCCTGTTTGGTATTTATTGTGTAGGACCTAAAACAAAGCACAAATTCGTGTAAAGCCATTATCCATATACCTTCAGTGTAGTCGGTTGGAGCTCTATGCTCACACGCTGTAGGAGTAAGTGACCCCAACTTTTCAATATGAATATTTGATAGACTTATGAAATAATCAATACAAGACATGGAACACAATGGAAAGAAAGAAAAATAAATCAGTATAACTTGTGTCACCTAAATTGGAAGCCAGCTAATAGCTGTTTACAAATTGTTTCAGAAATCCTGTAAGAGTTTACTTGGCCAGTGATCAGGTTTCTCCAGCAGAAATATAGCTGTGTTAATCAGGTTTCTCTTGAGAACTTAAACTAATTATGGAAACCTGGTTTCTCGTATACATGGCAGTTTAGGAATCGAATAACTTCCATAAATGGAGAATAGCCTGATTGCTAAAGTGCATGTAAATGGACTTATTGTCAGAATGTTACATTGCACATAATGTAAAAACTCTTCTTTCATCTCATCACAAAATAACCTTCAATTCATGAACCCGACTGACATTTCAGGTGTTAATGATAAACTTGAATAATGAACTAAATCATATGGTTCTGTCTAGGTAAAGTGTAGTTCTGAGATAAGCATAAATGTTTTGACATCCCAGTGAAAGAACTTTATAGTTCTGTCAGAATGGTTTGGTTCTCGAAAGTTCTATCTGATTGATGCTGTATTATTTCCATATTTTTGTGTGTTTCAGAACAAGATAGAGGGAACTATATGGACAGAGGTTGATGATCTCAAGGTGTTCAAAGTTCTTGATCTAGAGGACTTCCAGAAGACCTTCTCAGCTTACCAGAGACAACAAGTAATGCAGTGCATACACAGCCTTTATGAACACACACTAACATTAGACAGGTGTTTGGCTAATATGGGGTTTAGGGCCAATAGAGACATTTCTAAACTGAAGTCGCTGACAATCATTATTGCAGCTGATATTCAGTATCCTTATATTTTTCAGTTGTTTCAGATTTTTTTTAAATTTTTTGTCAGGGTGAAAAAGTCTCTTATGCAGCATTTAGACCATCATAGGCCACTAAAAGTTTCCACTGAGACCCAGACAAATTATTTTAGTGTTAACGGTTCTTTAAAAGAAAAAATAAACTTTATTGAAGGAAATATGTAATAATGTAGAACAAACATTTTGAATGTAATGTTGTAAAAAACATTCCACACAGATTACACTGAAATATGTCAGACTTAAAATTCAATAATTTGTTGTAGTGATTCTATTCTATTTTATTCTATTCTAACCTTTCTCTATGTATTTACAGAAGGACGGTGAGGATGACCACTCTGTTGCTAAGAAGGTCAAGGAACTGTCAGTTATCGATGGTCGCCGAGCACAGAACTGTAACATTCTGCTTTCACGGTCAGTATTACTCAAAAAGTGTTTTTTCTACCTATAATCCTCACAGAACTTGAACATACTGCTCTTTTAGTCACCACACAAACCTCAGAGCTAATGCTAAGCATTGATTACTAAAATGTAAACCTACCTAAACTCTAAACTTTATTTACATTTGTCTTCTTAAGATAGTTTAACAACCTTTTCAAGCTGATATAAATATTTGAAATAAATTTTTGGAACATATTACAGTAACTAGTATCAAAGGTTTCTTTTATGGAAATGCATATATTACAGTGTTTCCCCTAGGATTTTTTTCAGCAGCGGTGCTGTTGTGTGAACACCCATGAACTACCTTACAAACAAGAGTTTGAGATAACTTTATTCAAGTTCATGTAGTCAAGTGCAAGTTAATTTACCATGAGCTTTTGACTATCTGGGCTCTGGAGGCCCAGATAGCTGTAGTTGTAATAAATGTCAAAGAATGAAATGCCTCAACACAGAAAATGACTGTGCACTATTTTAATTGAACATAAATAGAAATAAACATATTTAATATATAAACTTATTTATCAAAACATGTGACAACTGTCTTAAAACTGACTCACTACTACACCACTACACCAATACTACACTACAGCACAGCAAGACTAAGTAGCCTCAGTGGCATAGGCTACATCCTATGATACTATTTCCAACAAATATAGCGAATGGGAAAAATTTGAAAATCAGGGGAACTGAAACTCCAGGAGAACAGCGGGAGACGGGCAGGAAAATCAGAAGAGCTGGCAGGCGCGGGATGCAGATTTGACCGTTTTATAGGCTGGTGTATTTTCATTGTGTTTTCTGGAGAAATTCGCTCGTGGCGTGCTGAGAGACAGCGGCACGCTCTTTCTAGCTGTAGTGAAGTGCGTGCATGTATGTGTTTGTATGTGTATCTGTGATGGGGGCTCCCGTTTGTTTCATTCGCTCACTCCCAGCTCCAGTCAGCTGCACGCAGCGGAGAAAGGGCAAGTGGTTTGCATTCCTCGTGATTATTATGTACAAAGTGAAATTTTAGCAGTGGCGCTCATCATTCAGCAGTGGTGGTGCGCTGCTGCTAAATACATATAGGGGAAACACTGGCATATATTAATACTATTTTTAAAAGGGTATTCAGTAATCTATGACAACAGGTCTTTAGCACAGCTTCCCATAGCAGCTCGAGGATTTGATGTGGATAAATAAGGTGAATCTACAACATCTCAAACAGTGGGAATGGGACATTTTTCTCTTTTGCAGTCCTATTTTGTGATGTAGGCTACATGAACATGCATAATGCAGCTTTAATTTAAAGGCAGTTCACTTGTAAGTAAACATATTTGTATTGCTCCCCAACCCTTGGTAACTGTGTTACAGATTGAAGCTGACTAATGAGGAGATCCGCCATGCCATTTTGACCATGGATGAAGAGGAAGAGTTGCCTAAAGACATGCTGGAGCAGGTAATAAAGCACACCTAAAGACATACTGCATGACATACACACAGCCCAGGTCCAAGCCCAAAACTAAAAATGTGTGTCTGTAGTCTGTAGTCTACCTAAAGATAGGACAGATGTCCCATTTTTAGGTAGACTGCAACATAAACTCAGTTCCTGCTAGATGGCTTTCATTGTCATCAACAGTTGCAAATAAGGCTCTTTTTCTGTATGTTTGCCCTAAGTGCATCTCTTTATTATAAAAAAAAAAGTTAAAGCTGAAAATCATTAACCCTTTCAAAATCATGAAACTTGTAATTTGTACATATGTCTGTCAAGTGTAATTATATAATGTGTTTGTGTGTGTATGTGTATTTGTATTTGTGTGTGTGTAGCTGCTGAAGTTTGTTCCTGAGAAAAGTGACATTGACTTGTTGGAGGAGCACAAACATGAGCTGGAACGCATGGCCAAGGCAGACCGCTTTCTATATGACATGAGCAGGTAGAGTACACACTATAACACTGGGGTTGCTGAAAGAAGCTGTGTGTGTGTGTGTGTGTGTGTGTGTGTGTGTGTGTGTGTGTGTGTGTGTGTGTGTGTGTATGTGTGTGTGTGTGTGTGTGCGTGTACACGTGCATGTGTGTGAGGCACATATATTTTTACGCACTAAATAGCCAAATAGCCAAATAGCCACTGCAAACCCGATGGACTGCAGGCGCAGTGTTCGGACAGGAGTGTTAGCATCCATTTGTAGCACAACTGGCCACAGCTTTAGCATGTCCCTCTCCAACAACGGTAGTCCATGAAAACTGCGGGAAGTGTGGCGTGACATTCTGTTGGCACAACGTGGAAATGTGCAAGCACGAACCACTGTTTATTTCTTTTATCTTTAGATAACACTAAGCTACGCTTTCTGAACTCCAACTATTGTTTCCCCGTCTTGTTTTGCTTTTTTTTTTTGTCAAATAAAACAAAAATTAATTTAGTCATATTCAGGGTTGTGATACTTTGTTACATGCCCTGCTGTTGGTTTTGGCTGCAGGAAAAAAGCACAATCCTGGTCCACTCATCAAGAATGGGGTCAGGGGTTAAATTAGGATTTGTGATGTGGAGGAGAACCAATTCACCATATCTGACAGGTAGACAGTGATAGGGTTGAATACTATGTCAAGCCTTTGATGACCTCTCTTTGAAGATGACCATATTAAACCTCATTAAATACTCGGCACATATAATAGTTATATAGTACAATTTGTTAATATCATCATTCAAAACCCAAAGTTTCAACATGCAACCAGCGGTGGGTAAGATGCTCTGAAAGAGTTCAGTGTGGTTAGAGCCAGGTAACAAACCTTCAGCTTTCATTTCAAGGTGTCTACCATACTCTTTTGTACTCTACTATTTTGCTTCTATATAGTCTAGCAATGGTAATATAGTCTATTCAGTCTTAGTTAATGTTTTAACTAACCTGACTAAACAATACTCAGTGCTAGTCTAAAGAAAACAAGAAAAAATTTTTTTAGCAAGCTATTCTCATGACAGTATCACTAGTTGTAACTGTAGGTGTAGTTATTGGCCTATTGGCCTCCTGTCCTATGCAATTTTCTGGGGGAAACATTGTCACTTGGTGTCTGAATTCCTGATGTCATGTTTTATCTACATTTCTTCTGCAGAATCACATGCCTTCCAACAGATTCTTCCAAAACTTTGGGTTCCCATCTAGCCAGCCTCTCCAATGTCAAAAGACAATGCTGTTTTGATAATTATTGCTGTTTATTGTCTGTCCATCTCCAGAATCAACCACTACCAACAAAGGCTCCAGTCACTTTACTTCAAAAAGAAGTTTGCTGAGAGAGTGGCAGATGTCAAACCCAAAATCGAAGGTACAGCTGTAGTTTCAATATCACCTAAAGGTGCTATGTGTATCATTTTAAAGACACCGTGAAATGAAGTCCGGTGACTTCTGCCTCTTGGAAAACAGAATGTCTGAATTCAAATGTCAACACTCTGGATTGGATCTCAGGCTTCGTGCACTTAAGTGTTATGTCCTGTGACATTAACTGTAGTGCTTTGCATCATGATGTTAAGTGTGCAAGGGCTCTGACGCCAAAGTCAAGTCATTTGGATCCAGCCAATATCTTTCATGGTGACCTCATGCCCCCCCAGTCAAAGTAAATAAGTAGTAAATAAAGTAAACCAGGGTAATCTGAGTAAATAAAAATTTACACCAATAGAACCTTAACAAATTTTTGAACAATCCAACCCACTTATGAATGATCCCTCCACCCATTATATTCCACCACAGCATCCAGTTTCACAGGAAATACATAAATCAAGTAATGAGGATCCCATCAGTAAATCAGTAAACCATTATTACATTTTGGAGACATTGTTACACTGTCTCGACACTGTTGTACATTTTGTGCTATTAGGTCACATTTGTTGGAAAATCTGCCATATTGCTTTATGACACAAAGGCAGATTTCTTTACAGTTTAGTGCTGTTTGTATTAGCTACACAGCCTCATTCCAGTTCCACTATTCTATCTATAGAGTTTAACCTGGCATTAGCTGACCTGGTCTGTGTGCATATTGTTTGTTACCAAGGGCAATTATTGGCTGTTATCCTTTATCTGGTTCTTCAAAATAAATGGAACACTAGGGACTGGAAGAGGGACAAGTAGCAACACCCTCTTTATGACTGGAAGCAACAGGATTTATGTGAAACGTGGTCTAAATTTTTGAGAAATACAAAATGCAACATGTATCACCTTTAAAGGAATACTCCAACTTTTTGGGAAAAATAACCTTTTTACAATACAACTTACCCAGACTGAGACAAGCTGTTCGATACTGTTTTCACCTCTGGACGTCCACTGCTTCGATTCCGATGGGCAGCATTTCCTGTTAGCTTAGCATAAAGATTTGAAGTCTACAGGAATCATTAGCCTAGCTCCATCAAAGTAAAAAATAAACCTTAAACTCTGAAGCTGTCTTATTTACACAATGGCTCATTGTTTTTTAAATAAGAGTCGTTTTAGGAAAGGTTCGATGGTAGGAACTATAACTGATGAACACATAGGGTCAGCGGTTGTAGTTCCTACCATCAGTAGTTACTAACAACTAAAATGACTGTTGTTTTTGTTTTTTTGTTTTTTGTTTTTTAAATTCCATTATGTGTATTTCAGAACACGATACACAGTGTAAATAAGACAGCTTTAGAGTAGATGTAAGGTTTATTTTTTCACTTTAATGGAGCTAGGCTAATGACTCCTGTATACTTCAAGTCTTTATGCCATGCTAACATGAAATGCTAGCCATAGGAACTGAACCAGTGGACGTACAGAGGTGAAAATGGTATCAAACATCTTGTCTCACTCTGGGTGAGTCAGAAAAAGGGTGTTTTGCCCACAACGTTGGAGTATTCCTTTAATTATGAGCAGGAGGAGCATTTATTCCTTTAAAGACTAAAGTAGAAGGCACTAAATCCTTTCAATGCCACTTTGATGAGTGAATATGATTAGTTAAATATTTAACAAAGGCCTGGTGGCCAGATAAACTGCTAAGAGGAGCACTGGTCAAACCTAAAGTACATGCTACTAATGTTTATCAGTGCATTTCTCAAAGTGTCACTAATTTGTATCCATAATTAAATTAAACTAAATGTTTATAAAAGCTGGGACACTAACTGGTTGCAGGGATTCTCTCTCACAGTCCCATAGCATCTCAGGGTCATGAGATAAAATACTGCTATATCCAGTTTTTGCTGCTGCTTTACAAGTTTTGCATATTGCCTGATGTCATGTCAGATTTGCCTGCTGCGATTCTCTCCCAGCTCTGGCACAATTCAAGCTGTTTGAATCAATGCTGCTATATCTTAGACATTCTAAGAATACAGATTTACGCATATATGTACAGTATTTCTTCCAGTGTATGACCCCAAGGGGGCTCTGTGTTTCAGAACCAAACCACAAACCACCCCTCCTCTCTCTCTCTGGTTTCAGCTCTGTCTCTTGCATCCAGGGAGGTGTTAAAGAGTCATACCCTGTGCCAGCTGTTAGAAGTGGTTCTAGCCTTTGGAAACTACATGAACAAAGGACAGCGAGGAAATGCCTATGGATTTAAAATCTCCAGCCTCAACAAGATACCTGACACCAAGTCTAGCATTGACAAGTAAGATATACGGTTCCTAGTTAGGTTCAGTTATTAACCATCTCAGGTACTGAAGCCTTGGACAAGCTTTGGCACAATTAATTATGATAGGAGTAATTCAATCAACAACCAAAAACACCTTATTAAGCCTCTGGACCCCACAGTCTGAATGTTAAACAGGACAGTAAAATATAATTTCACCATGCCTGAAGAGATGTTTGGAGCTGCATTTCTTTAAAGGAATACTCCAATGTTTTGGGCGAAATACTTTTTTTCCAACTTACCCAGAGTGAGACAAGATGTTCAATACCATTTTCACATCTGTATGTCCACTGGTTCTGTTACAATGGGTAGCATTTCGTGTTAGCTTAGCATGAAGACTTGAAGTTTACGGGAGTCATTAGCCTAGCTACGTCAAAGCAAAAAAAATAAACCTTACAGCAAGTCCGAAGCTGTCTTATATAGACAGTGTATCATGTATATTACATGGTAATGAAATACACATCTTCGAATTTTTTCTTTTTTAAACAAGAGTAATTTTAGGAAAAGGGCCTCAATTAACCACAAATAACATTAAAACAGAAGCAGCTCATAGAAAGCAAGAACAGAGTTCAGATGATGTAGCGACCATATTTCTAACAACAGCTGTAAACTCGGTCAATGATATTGAGGGTCTTCACTTTCACAACTTCACAAAAGCATTAGATTGTAGACAATAATGATCTTGTTTTCTCCTTGATATAAGAACATAAGTTCAAAGGTGGTTTTCCAAGAAGAGCTTTATTTATAAAAAATGTATCAGTGACTGAGTTTGCATATAGACAGTGATGGTACACTCGAATATAAGGTAAAATGGTGAGTACGGGCTTTAAAATTTGCAACAAATCTCAGTGCGCCATGACACACAGAATCAAGAGAATGAAGACAATAAACTGGTACATTCATGTGCAACAAGTCTCCACAATAAAGAAAATGTAGCATTAACTAGATTCTTTTTGGTTAAAACAGAAAAGCACTGATTATTCTGGAAGTGAAACCTTAGCTTTGGCTTTATCTTTTTTTTTTTCCAAACTGTTCAATATCAGGTTTATAAGTTAGATTATCATCAATCAGAATTCCCAAATACTTACCACAATTCACAATTTGTTACACTGGAGCAGATTTTTCTCTAGAGCTAGAAAAATCATGAGCTGAGACTGAACTAGTGCCCAAGAGCAGCAGTAAGAGTGGAAGCACAGCCGCATATAACTGTATCATCGGCATACAGATGTAGATTAGCATCAGGAACATTCAGGCCCAAGCATTAAATAAATGTTATTTTGTTATTGACTCACTATTAAAGAGTTTCATTTTCAAATGTTTACACATATGTACATGTTTGTGTGTGTGTGTGTGTGTGTGTGTGTGTGTGTGTGTGTGTGTGTGTGTCTGTAGAAACATTACCCTGCTTCATTACCTGATCACCGTATTAGAACAGAAGTATCCTAAGGTGGCAGTCTTAAGTGAAGAGTTGCAGAATGTTCCAGAGGCAGCTAAAGTCAAGTAAGAACACACACACGCTTGTTTGCAGTGTTTTTCTTCTGTGGTTTTTGTTATTTACCTCAGTTATGGATAGGGTTGCCAACTTTCTCACTACCAAATATGGGACAAAATGTGGCACACCACAGCAGTGTGGGTATGATGCTGTGTGAATATATAGTGTATATTAATATTCTTATTCAATTAGAAAAGCAAAAAATGATTTACTAAAACTGTATCATTATGTAAGCTTATTTGAATAAACCTCTAAATTAATGATCAAAGAAATCACAATTTTGACCTTAACAGCAAACAAAAAAAACCCCAAACAAAACAAAACAAAAAAAACACTAGTCTATGCATTTACCCTGTACATACAACTGATGTGCATAGGGGGGCTGTGATTGGATAATTTCACAGTGGCATGATCCGCACAAAGCTATTTTTTATTCAGTTGCTACTGCTGTTGTATCAGATGTAGAATCTGTAAGAGTGCCTTCTACTGGTGATTACAGAGTAGCAGTCAATATATGAGACAAGGGAGGTCCCATATGGGACAAACCAATTTAGCCGAATATATGGGACGTCCCAGCTAATATAGGACAGTTGGCAACCCTAGTTATGGTTGAGCCATGCTTCAACCAGAATGTAGGCTTATTTTAAATAATTAAATTGGTTTCCCTAATCACATTATATTTTCCAGTCTCTGCATGGCTTCAATCAAGAGACTAAATTCTAAAGAGTTTATTATATATTTTCATTTACAAATGCAGAGCTAAGACAGACAATAAACTAGGCTACAGAGCAACTTGAGAAAAAAAGGCAGTCGACATTAATTCATTAGTTTCAGTTGATAAATTGAAATTTTGATGCAATAAAGAAAGATGTCATATAATATATTGATTTTCTATTTCTTAGATTGACCCACAAATCAGCATAGTGTATTCAAATATAAAGGGTAGGCTAGAGGAGTGCAAGGTGTGGAATTCATAATGTGGTGGTTAATGCTGCTCCTGAAACAAAAACACATTTGGGCTTGTTTGGAACACAACAAGTGGGATGCTACTGACTTAGTGTGGCTGAAACCATTATTCCCTCTAACAGCATTAAGACATGAACACAGAGCTCTCCCGGAACTGACACTAACCTTATATAATAATATGTCCTCTAAGGACCCTACAGTTTAATATGCTATCTGTTAGCCTGTTAGCCTGCTCACTAAGTCAGTATATTTTCTGGCCTTTCATATATAATTTACCCATTAAAGATACAGTTTTCAATTTTATAATGCTTAAGTACCATCAAGTGGCTGCGGTCAGGAGTCAGGAGTCAAGAGGTCAGAGTAGTAGCAGTGTTTGTCTAACAATATACAGTAAAAAATGGGGAATGACTGGTATTGATCAACAACGTTGAACCGCCGCTGCTGTGTTATAGTCATTTGCACATTTGAGCAAGTAAATTATTACATATCGAATCTTTAAAGAGTAACTAAAACCTAAACCTAAATCTCTTATGAAGCCTGACCTCTAATAAATACTCTTTGAACAACTAGTTTTCATTCTCACTGAAAACAGTAGATACGGTTAGACACAAGCCAGTTTATATTTAATGAAGAATGCTATGATTAGCATTCTGCATTAACTTACTGACTTACCAACTTATGTCTGATTACAAGCAACTGATGACCCAGCATAGAACTCATTAAATGAAATGAATGATTGAAATGACCGTCATGTTTCTATCTCTGCGCCTTTTCTCTGTCACCTCTAATGCTCCATGTGCTCTGTCTCTCTCTCTCTAGTATGACAGAGTTGGAGAAGGACATTGGGAATCTGAGATCTGGACTGAAGAGTGTTGAGGCGGTGAGAGATCTCAGTAAACCACTTAAATGCCACTGACAATGCAGTTACTGCCAGTGTTGGTGGATCACAAGATGGTCTTCTATTGAAAAATAATGAACACCATGGTCATTATTTAGGGGTAGGGTTATGGTAAGGCATTACCCTAAGGCACTTAACAATTATCATGCTCATATAGTGATTGGATTTCATAATAGGGTTCATCCTTTGAGGAGCATAAATGTGCTCACCAAATTCCACTGTAATCCACCTGTATATAAGCCAAAATTTCACCTGATGGTGGTGTCAGAGGGAAGGGACATGACATAGCCATCTACCAAATTTGACGATGAGTTGCCTATAAAAAGTGTTGAATGGACACACCAACCAACACAGTCATACTTAGGCTCAGCCTGCCAGCGAGGCAAACACAGAGAAAAGATTCATGTGTGTCTGTATGTCAGTCGAACTGCTTGTCATTCTGTCTGTCTGCGTAAATGTCCATCCCTCCCTACCAGGAGTTGCAGTACCAGCGGGGTCAATCCTCTAAGAGTTCTGCTGATAAGTTTGTCTCTGTGGTCAGCCAGTTTATCACTGTGGCCTCCTTCAGCTTCTCTGAGGTAGAAGAGTCTCTCAATGAAGCAAAAGAACTGGTGAGTGGATCGACAAAGCTGATGACTCATGAATATTATCCATATCAATTTCATGCCCTGTCCCTGTTGAAGCCAGTGTTGCCAATTTACATATCTGCTGTAATTCAAAAGCTGTTTGTTTACCAGAGTCTTACAGGGATAGCTCCATTTTCTTCTTTTCAGTGAAACAGACACATTTTAACCCTAAACTCAACAGGTGCTAAAACTCTAAACTACTACTCCAACGTTATAGGCAAAATACCCCTTTTCCGACTTACCCAGACTGAGACAAGATGTTCATTTTCACCTCTGTGTGTCCACTGCTTCGGGTTCCTATGGGTAGCATTTCATGTTAGCTTAGCATAAAGACTTTTATGGCAGGAACTATAACTGCTGAACACAGATGGAAGGATACGTGTTCAGCAGTTAAAGTTCCTACCATCTAACTTCTCCAATCCAAGACGTGTATTTCAAATAACCATGATAGACTGTGTAAATAAGACAGCTTTGGAGATGCTGTAAGTTTGTTTTGTTTTTTTCACTTTGACAGAGCTAGGCTAATGACTCCTGTAGACTTTAAGTCTTTATGCTAGGCTAACACGAAATGCTACCCAGGAACCAAACCAGTGGACGTACAAAGGTGAAAATGGTATTGAACATCTTGTCTCAGTCTGGGTAAGTCAGAAAAAGGGTATTTTGCCCAAAATATTGGATTATTCCTTTAAAGACATCCTTTAGCAAAAAAGAATTACATTTGAAACTGCTTCACAAGGATAGCACACTAGCAAGAGGCATTGGTAAAAGAAAAAGAAAAAGAAAAAAAAAAGAAAACAATATATAAATAAGTAAGCAGTTTACAAAAAGGATAAATAAGCAAGAAAAATAAATAAAGTATGAGTGGTTGAATTTACGTTATTGCACATAGGAGATATTGATATTGCACTCCCCTTTCTAATGATCTGCACAGATGATTTTTACTTGAGCAACTGGAACTAGAATAAAAACAAAATTAAAAATTAAATAAACTCAAATGGGGATGCAAGGTTTAATCCATTTCAGACACGTTTTCTGTGTTATGATGTCAAAATCACCTAAATTAGTTGATTAAAGTAATAGATTCACATAGGATTCAATTCACTGACAATCTCCCAATTACTACAAATCGCTGGATGTACCCAGGTAATATTGGTACTGTACAAATAGGGCTTTAGTCACAGTAATGAGCGTACACACAATAGCAGTTCAATATTGCCACTTGCAAGCTGCAACTTGTTTCGGGTACAAATTGCAGACTATTCCTCTATGTTCCAAGTAAATCAAAATTGTAATATAAATTCATTCTTATGTCCCATCAGTTTCAACAGGCACTAAGATACTTTGGAGAGGATCTGTCCAAGATACAGCCTGATCAGTTCTTTGGGATCTTCGATACTTTCCTCACGGCTTTCTCAGAGGCAAAACAGGACAACGAGAACATGAGGAAGCGCAAAGAGGAGGAGGAAAAACGGGCACTGATTGAGGCACAGGTTTGAAAACATGCACTTACATTCCAGCACATGATCACAACATATACGCACAGAACACCTGTAAATTATTATTGAAAGAATTAAGGCACACACTTTATTCATGTGGTATCTGTCACATAGTGGTTAAACAAGTGAAAACCAGCTTAAAGGTGCACTGTGCAAAATTGGCGAGGGTCAATTTAAGTGAGAATCTGTTAAGGCTTGACTGACAAAATAAAAAAAGTCTAAGGGGTCCTCATTTCCATTGACCTGCGGTTTTGCATAGTGCACCTCACCATGCTCACCAGCTCTGAGCATCTCAACAAATAGTGTACCAAGTACATATGTTTTTCTGTGACGGTCATGCACACAACAGCAACAGCTCTGACCTTGTAGCAAGAGCATGAAATGACCTGGAGAGGATAATGTTATGTCATTTGTGTACAGTCTTGGATAGCATCATGACTACTTAGTAGGCTTGTTGTGGTTGTACTATTCACCTCCCTACCTGACACCGTTTATACTAGTATTAACAGTGATGAGTGATGAGATGAGTGTGTTTTTCATGTACATATTCCACAGTAGGATGAAGGAGTTTGGGTTGAAAATTGACAAAGTGTTCCTTTCATGTCAAATTAACAGTATTGGTGGTGTGAAGAATATAACCAGGGATATTTTGATAAGGAAGGAGATATGAGACTCATGGGTTTCAGCATTGGAAAAAGTGTAATGGCTGACTGAGTTACATGCACCATTTTCAGCCGGTCACATCACTCCTTCATGGCAATTTCAGTCAGACTAAAATGTTTACATGATGTTTGAAAAATAATTAATGATTATTTTTAATAATTAATGTTTTAGTCCAGCTAAAATCGGACTTTTAAAATGCATGTAAATGCATTTACATGCATTTACATGCTGATATTGTGACAGCTGCCTGCTTGAAATAAGTAAATAAATGAATAAATAGCCTACAAATAAACAAAAAGTAAGTCCTTGTGTAAACTGTGAGCAACTTGGTTGATGGGTTGCTCTATACTGACTGATTGTAAGTGGTACTAGAGGCTCTGACTGCATCTATGATCTGCAGCCAAACTTTTCACCAACAAATATAT
>OMKZ01005112.1:3321-19934 GCA_900302535.1 Neoniphon sammara
GTAAATTGTAGAATGGGTTGAGACCTCCACAGTGTCTGTATTCTGAAACACACACACACAGGCACAGACAGGAAAGGGTAGATCTACACAAACACACACACAGTTCCCTCACAACACACATGTTCACCTGCCACCCATCTCATCAGTAGCGACAGGAACACAGAGCTCGTAATTAAGGCCCACTTTTAAATGTCTGCCCAGCTATTCCTTTGGAATATGGTTTCATAAAGAGAAACTAGTTCACAATGGAAATCCACAGTCTCTTTGTCCCCATGCAGAGGAATAATACCTACCTTCATTAATTATGACTTAATGAAATACAAAATCGCCCCAGGTGCTGTTTGACTGACAGCTAGTCTTACAACAGAGGAAAGTCTCCTTAAATGTATATAGGCCTCGTAGTACAATGAGTTACCATCTAATTGGCAATTTACCACCCGCTCGATACTCCAGATCGCTTTCTCAGTGTCCGCAGAGGTATTAGCAATAGTGTTTTTTAACGTCCAGATTAATTTCTTAAAAGCCCGCCTCTAAAAAAAGTGTTGGGCTTGCAAATCAAGGGATGTGATTTAAGGGGGAAAAGTGCTCATCTTGAAGTATTGTGAAAGAGCTCCAAGGAAGTGGGGGAGAGAGAGAGAGAGAGAGGCCAGGGGCATTAAAATCGAGTGAAATAAATTTGCTTAGCAGGTGCTTCTGTTGGAGTCGCCTCCACTGAAAGAGGAGATCAGTCTTGCCGGGGCCTGCATTGCCATTTCATCTAATCCCACTTTCCGTTTTTTCATGAGCCTTCAGTCATCTGCAAATCTGTCATTCACAGGCATTCATTTTTAACACACCTGCCATTAATATAGATGAGGCAGCCTCTATAATGTGTATGGTTTATACATTGGTCCACCCGGTTGTGACCTTTCCAAGTTCACTCTATTACTGTCAAACATTGAACGGTGGGTATAAATGTGTGTTAAACTGTCTACTGCGTTATCCTTTTTTTTCCCACTTGGATTGCTTTCTAGTAGTTGAAGAAAAAAAAAGGTCATAAACTCATACTGAAACAAAGAACTTTGAACAGGAGAACTTTGTTTTCAAAATATGAATCATCGGTGACTCACAGGCATATTTTGGGAGTTTCAAAAGAAATAGACCCCAGCCAGATGGGCTGCTGTTTGTTTAAGGAAGATGAACTGTGAGCCCACACCTTCCTCTTGAAGAAACCTGTGCTAGTATTCAATAAAAATTAGGGCTGGCAAATTAACACACTAATTTCATTTAATTAATTATAAAACAATGTAAAAAATGCGAATAAGCAAAAAATGCAAATATTACGTAATGTTTATGTTAATAATTTCCCAATGTTTCTGTAAGTTGCTGCATGTTGAATAACACTACCTATCGCATTTTGCCATGACAGTCACTATGGGGCTCAGATGCTCTGACAAACTGGCCACTGAGCTGGAGCACTTTGAGTCTCTCAATTTCCAAACGACAAGAGAGCATTCTTTGTGCACTGACACCACCGGAGTGAATTTACGAACGTTGAAATATCTTCATTTGGGGACTTTTCCAAGCAAATATTGATATATACGATTAATTGTGATTAATTCATCTGCATATCTTGTAATTACTTTGATTAAAATTTTTAATCGATTGACAGCCCTAATAAAAATTTTATTTATTTATTTATTTTAGCTCGTCACTCAGTGGCGATCTATTGGGGAACAATGTTAATTTATGATTCATTTTGGAAGCTCGTGAAGTTTCATTCACTTACATCCTCTGGTCAGGAGATGGTGCTATCATTGCAGCATTAAGCATACTTCAGGTCGCTTTAATTTCATCATCAAAACAGACCGAATTGCGTCTGTTTAGTGGTTGACACCAAGCGTTGACATTGCTGTTGGTTGCTTGGCTGTCTTGCCAGCTTATGAGACACATGACCATTAGCTATCAGCTATGAGGAGAGATCAGTTGCTACCAAGTAAAACTTATCACCTTTGCAACAAGCATTTTGTCTCTGGTAAGAATGCTTCAGACATTATATTTCAAAAACAAAAGGCACACTGAGGATACCTGGGCCACCAGCAGCAGTCTCATCGTCCCCAAATGCCATATTGTTAACACCTTCTTTTTCTGGTACTATGCCACTAATTAGGGTTTCCCCAATTATCGAAGTGAGACCTCTTCCGCAGAGAGAGAGCTTTGGTGTCCCTTAGCCCTGCCACTGGCTCTGAGGCTCTGTTGATAAGCAGTAATGCACTTCTTGGCATCAAATTTTATGTCGAACTATTTTTTTTTTTTTCCGGAAGGGTCGCACTCTTGCAGTTAGCAGCATTATCTTCTGCTGCGACAAGTTGCTTCTCAGCAAAGTTTTTACAGTTGGTGATGCCTGAATAAAGACCACCAAAGGCCACCAAACAAACACGTCTCAGCTCACCTTCCAAACAAGCACCTCAGCTCCACACACTATGACACTTCTATTTTTAGTGCTGCTTCTTTTTTTCACACACAAAATAGAATGCTAATCACATTTGTATATAGTTATTGGTTTTTATTGCTGTGGAAGTTTGTGGGATGGGACATGAAAATTTTTCACATGTGCAAAAATTTCAAATTGCAGTGTGCAAAACTGCCATGAACCGCCAAGTTATATGCACAGTTTTTTTAAGGCTGACTTTTTTTGCTTCTTTTATACATACCTAAGCACATAGTGTGGAATCTACTCACAGTTTAATAAACGCATTCCCAGCCAGCTCCTCCTCGCCAAGAATTGAAAAAAATTCAACAGTTGCTAAGGAAATATCCCGTAGTATAAATCAGGTCTGCAAGCAGCTCCAGCCACTCCCATCACTTGCTGGTGTTTTGTTAGCAGTAGAGAAACTTTTCAAAGTGTGTAGTAATTAAAAGATGCAGAGATGTGGAGGTGGGAGGAAGTGTGCTGTAATATCCCCACTAAATTTTCTGTAATGGTGAGGTGAGTCAGTTGCCTTAATTAGTTTAGTCTTTCTTCTCCCTCTCTCTCGTGGAGTCATTAATGTCGACATGAACATTTTTCTCTCATTTGAATGGGTATATAATGAAAGCGGAGTGACAGTTGAGGGGTGAGGTAGTCACAACTTTTTAAAGCAGCAGGAAGGCAGCAATTAACAGGATCTGACAATCCAGAGGGACACACAAACACACACACACACACACACACACACACACTTAGAAACACATTATGTACATACACACCAAATGTTTACACATCTCAGAACAGTGTGCTACCTATGAGAAACAGTAATTTTCTCTGTGTATATGTCACTCTGGTCTTTATTGGACAAAATGCGTGTATTGAGCAAGTCATACTTGAACAAAAGTTATCCAAAACTGTAGCTTAATAGCCTACCGTTAAGACCACAGTTTGGATTTTTGGGGGTAAAGAAATTCACTTCTGTTCCACCTCAAAACTGTGCCATCCCATGAACTAGCTGGACCATTGTTCAATTACTAAATGAAAGCTCTTAATTGTTTGGATGTTCCTCTTCTCCCTAAATTTAGCAGTGATAATTAATTGTAGCGAGTAAAAACACTCATCAGGGAGATGAACCATTAGAGAGTTAGGTAAACAAACCCTTATCTATTATGGGTGAGTGGCTGAAAAGGATTGATGAGAAAAGTTTCATTTTCCTAAATAAAAATAATCACTTAAAGTTTCTTCACACTCAATCTAAATCAGTAGCATCTGCCCCGGGATCAAAACTTAAAAGAGTAATCACAATTGTGAAATAATTGAGTAGTTTATTAATAAAATTATGTCTTCTCTCACCCAACAGTAAATCAAGAGTAAATTATGTACTCACTATCACTTATCACTTATGTACTCATTAAAATATCAGTGAATGTTGCTTAAGGTATTTTTTGTGTGTGGCTGATACACTTTAAAACATATATTTATAAATGATTAGACATTAGTTTAACATTGATGTATTGATTAGTAAATGCACTTGTGAATAGCCTGAAAGATAATTTCCAGACACTTTTGGGCACTTATTCTGAAACTGCAAGCATGTATGATGTATTGACTAATGGAACACTGATTAATGTTTCATATCTACTTAGCATTTCTAAAACTGATGCCAGCTTCAATATCAGCAGTACAAGTAACTGCTACGGGTCACAGCTTGGTTGTCTAGGTCCCTCCACATTCATTATTCATCAGTGACTTACAGGTACCGTGAGGCAGCTAATAACTGGGGGGTAGACTGCTACTGCTCAACACGTGCATATATGAAACCAGTGGTGTCAAATGCAAATTACAAGTAATAAAGTGTAATAATTTTGAAAAGTAGGACTTATTATAACATGTAGCTTCAAACTCCCACAACACAATCCTCTTTTCAACAACATGACTTATCACTCTTCCCTCTCCTCCCTTTCCTTCAACTTTGCGTCCAGGTATGAAATTAATTCATGCTCATGAATCTTAACATCATCTCTTACAGTGGAAATTAAATATTCAAGCATCTCAAACTGAACAGACGCACCTCGGCAAAGTATGTCACCAAGAAAGAAAGAGGGCAAAAAGAAAGTGAGTGAGTGGCAGAGCCAGAGGGAGGACAAAACAGAGCAGTGAGTGAGGAAAAATGGAAGAAGTAGATGGGACTGCCTGATTGGAAAATGGATCGGTGACAAAACGCCACAGCTTGGAGCTAAGATTAGGATTCCATCTGTCTTGAATGAAATATTCAAATATACGCTGGCGAGAGGAGGCATATTACTAGAAGGATGGATGTGGAGAATATGTGAAACAATGACAGGCTCTTTAGATCCAGAAGGGTCAGAGCTTGCCCAGACTGTTTGAGTTAGAGAGTGCATATACTCTAGAGGCACGCGTGATATGAGCTGCGTTTCTCAAGAGCCTGGCAAACCTGTGATGGAAAGCGTTTTACTGTATTACATCAAACTGGCAAGCTCTGATACAGTATATTTCTGTAAACACAACGACAATGTAAACACTTGATTATACATAGATCACTCAATATCAGGCCTGCACTTGCCATTTGGCAAATCTGCCAAATTGCAGAAGGACCGTCTCACTGTTGGACCACTGGGCGGTATCACTTGCAGGAAATCTTTTACTGGCAAATTATGGGGCATCACTTACTAGAAATCTTTCATCGGCACTGGCAACTGAGTGACATATACCCCTTTGCCACTGCAGGGAGTGTCCCCTGAACATAGGAACCCTTTTGAGGAACCAGGTTCCTGGTCCCCAAAAACAGCACCTGCGACTGACAAGTATTCTCTGAGTTTCCAGGGGTCATCTACATGGAGTTTTAGTGTTGGACATCCCTGACTGGTTAAATGTGATGCAAGCAACACAAAAGTATCACCCCCTCCATTTTTAGGATGCCAACTGCAAACACAAATTGTTAAAAGATCATTCCATCAAGAGATAGTGCATGCCATGTCCTGGTTGATCTCCATTACTCTATATAAAAGCAGTTTCAGCTTTTTTCAGTTTTTCTGGCATCCTCGTCTCATTTTCAACCTCTGCACGTCTTTTCTTCAAAACCAAATGCAACATCACAGTAGAGGCACAGTAGTAAATAATCTTGACCATAACAACAGCCTCAACATCTTCCATGTTTACTGTTTTGCTGTTGTGAGTCACACGCAGAATGACTTGACACCTCCTCCTTATTTGCATTATGTTAGCTGTACTCGGGGTGCAGTTGCAACATAAACATACAAGAGTTTGGGGTACTTGCTTTGAGTCCAGAACCTTCTTCTAGGAAAAAGACCAAGAAACTTTGGCACAGGAATGTTTTTTTGGGGGGAAAGGGGCAATAGAGAGTGTAGGGAAGACCAAGGATGACCCAGATTGAAGCTCCTGTGTTGTAGTGCTCACCTGGCTGAGTAACACACTAAAGCTCTACCAGCTCCAGGGTGCTGCTCTGTAGCTGAACCTGGCCTCTGACCTCCCTGTCAAGGTGCAAGAAGAAGGAAAATTTCCCTGTAGGCATCAAATTTGGTTCAGTTTTGAAGACATCTGATCTAAACACAACTTCCAATCATTACTACATAAAATTGATTCAGTGTCATACTTAAGTAATTTTGTACTGGATTAATGTGCATTGATAAGACTGAGTGTTATCAACATGTTATATACAGACTGGATCCAATAATAGTGATAGGCGTATATGGTTTCCATGCACCTATGCCCATAAGAATAAGCCCCTGTCTAGACCGCAAGCGTGTTTTTTACTCGCACGTCTCACTCAACAGATACGTTCTCATTTTCCTCTATGCAGCTGTCTGCAGTAGCTCCGGCAGGCTTCCGTCTCAGCTGCATCTCACTGGTGTAACCGCGACCCGAAGCGTTTATTTATGCTTCAAGTTTATGCTTCAAGTCTATTTTTTTCGACAATACTTGCGTAAACACAAGGTGATGCCCAATAAAAAGGCACTGAATTGAATAATTTATCCACATTTTGCAACCTAGGCTATTTATTATCTAAACTCATCATGTTTTGGGAGCCTATCTGTCGGTCCTATATAGCCATAGGCTATATAATATAGGTCAAAATTTGAAAACACTTCGCTGGCAGGTTCAGTGTAAATTGTCAGTCATATGCATCAGTGTTGATGGAAAAATAGATCAGGGGTACTCACACATATCAAAGAAAAACTGCACATTACACAGAAAGGCTGGCTGCTCAGATTTACGCATTGAAATACGCACTACAACAGATGGAACCGGTAAAGACAGTCGCTCCAGTGTCGCGTGAACGATGCCATCTTGCGAGCGCAATGCTGATGTGACGCTTGCGGTCTAGACAAGGGTTAAGCGTTCCACTTGTCTTTACTACCTGTACCTGCAGCCATAGAGCATATTATATGATCGGGGCCATGTATATAAAATGTATACTTTGCACCAATTCTGAATTAATTTGATCAGAGGTGACTTTGATTGGTTGATCAAAGTAAGTTCTGTATCATTACCATAATGCTTATTTCTCTTCAGGTAGTTTTCATGTCAGAATGCTTCATTTAGTGCTTTCAAGCAGACTCCGGGTTACCAGGTACATGCTTAGCTGCTCCTTCTGCTCTGTCTTACCCTGTAAGCATTAAGGTGGACTATGGACACAGTGATTTGCATGCTTTAAAGTAATTCAATAGTGACCTTCAAAGAGAAGGCAAAGAGTGCAAAACAAATAAGGGAACCAAAATGTCAGGACTGTTGTGGGAGATGGGATGTCATTGAGAAATGCACCATAGCAGATCCACCTTAATTCCACAGAATAGGAATCTATCATAGGAACAGGAGGCTTCATTACAAAGCAATCAGATGTGATGCATCCACACATTTCCAAAAAGATGATACAGTATAGGGAAATGCTTTGTCGATATTTTAAATGTCATGGCGTTACTATTTTCTAGATAAGGTTTTTGTGTGGGTTTAACTGGTGCGGACTATGAAGATTATCTCCCAAAGTAAAAAGTCCAATTTAATTTATTTGCTTCATTCAGTTCCCTGATGCAAATACACAAATCTGATTGGCTGAGTGGTGTCCAACTGGGAATCATCTGAAGCAACATTTGATTGCTGTTTTAAATTAAAGCATGAGCAAGATTAGACTGCTCAAATAAATGAATCTTTAAGCTGCCTTCCAAAGTTAACTATTCATTAAAATAGTGCTTTTAAAAGTAACGTTGTTGACCCACATTGAAATGTCACCACAACTCCATGACACCTCCACTTCAAAAAGCTATCATCAGCCAACACTGTGATGCTTCTAAATGTAGCTCTAACACCTATGTACATTTTTCAATTTCAGTAGACAGAGCTGTAAAAAGAGCTGTGAAAAGAGTATCCAATGAAGGTCAATTCCCCTGCGGGGATCAATAAAGTTTCCTGAATCTGAATCTGAATCTGAATAGTTGTACAGTATGATGATAGATCAAGCAAAGTGGAATATATTCATGTTTGTAGTTATTTTTCAGTGTGGGAGTATATTTTGGCTAGAAAGAGTTACTTCGTCAGTTGGCAGGCAAAAGGAAACATCAAAATAAGTTTATGCATTTCAACAAAAAGCTGGACTAGTAAGCAGCTATCAAAGTCCAAATAACCAAAACTTTTAAAAGACCATGGTTTAAGTAAATATAGTACCATGCATAGTGAATGGTCCTAATGGTCCACTCAATTCATTAAGCATGTCCCTCATCTGGCATTGACTTTTTTACTGTTATAAGTTAAGAAGGTTTGATGAAGACAACGCAAACTCTCCCTGCACCAAAATACTGATATGGATGATAATATTGTGCCACACTGTGAAGTTTATGTGAGCATTGTGTAGGTTTACACTTGGATTTAAATTAGAAAACAAATACAATAACAGATGAGCAGTTGTAATTAGTTGGTCCTTTGAAGGCCTCATGGAAATTAGGGCATTTGGGTCAAGTTGTTTGAAAAGTCTACGCCTTGTTGTCTGTGTTTTGTTTTTGTTTGGAAGTAAGCTTTTTACTCTCTCCTTTGGAAAATGCAATTAGACCAATCTGCAGTAATGGATCACACATCGTTGAATTATGTCAAGGTGAACAATTATCATTTTGAGATGAATAAATTAGAAGAACGTAATTAACAGCCCACATTGAGTAGATGCCAGCTCAAACTCTGGCATTTCAGAGGTGGAGATTTAATCATGGCTCGGGGGGGTTTGAGAGACTGTCGGTTTCATTGGTTGTGACAACTGTGAGCATGCGGGGAGGGGAGGGGCCTGTAGTGACGGAGAGTGATAGAAGCCCGGGCTGTGGAACTGAGTCTCTGTGTCAACCTGCCGGCTCCTGAAATAGCCCAGACAGCAATCACTCACATTTGTCCTGACCAAGGTGAGATAAAGCCGGGCCTGAGCCAGCTCTGGGGAGAGTGTACGACAGGAATGGGGACTTCCATTACAACTTGTATCACCTGCAAGATAGAGGATTCAGATAAGGGAGCTACATTTTCTCCGTTAATTGTTTTGGTTTCCTACCACTTTGATGTTGGCATTTGAAAATAGCTTTTCCCCATGTGTTTGGTCTTTTCTTCACAGCCTGCTTGCTACTGCACAACTTAAGTTTCACTTATAGTCCTTTTTCACCAAACCAAACAAAGTTTTCTTTCATCACAGCAAAAAGAAAACAGGGTAAAAACTCTGTTCTCTTTTCATTTATGCTGTGCTCTTTCTTTCAAGTGGACCCAGATTGTGTTTGTTCATTTTGTCTCCGAAGAGGCCTATTTGTCCATAGTCCCAATGTTGTTCAGAAGACAGTCCCTTCATGGGTAAAGGATTTCAGTATCATGAAATAAACAAGCCAATTAAATGATCAAACTTTTTATGGGCTGAATCTGACTGTCTAATTAAGGTAGCTTTTCAAACACTAGTATTTTCCGACATTGGTCAATCTGAGAGAGAGAATGCTTGTCATTACTACTCCAGAGTGATGTTGCTCTTTGTTTTTACATAATGCAAAATTAGCAAATGACGCATTTAAAACACCAATTTTACGGTGAGATATTTTTCCTTCAAATGGTATTTGATTGATTATATCAGTGCATAGTTTCTGAAGCAAACTCAACCATTGAACTGGAAGTGCTTGGTGTTTACAATGCACAAATGAAGCAAAAAATTATTTTCAGGGAGGTTTATTTGAAATATCCACGTATGCGCAAAAAATGCTGACTAGATGCTCCAAATTCGCTTGAATGACCGAAACTGGCAAAGTGTGAAAACACCCCAAAACTGCAAGGCCAGATATAAATTTGAAGCTGTGACTATGTAACTGATAATGACACTTGAATGATGGAGGAGCAACTTGAATGCTTGAAATAGAGTTATGTTTGGCGGGGGTAGTTTGTCCTTGGAGAAAATGCAATGTACAAACAATGTGGAAACAAGACAAGAAATGAGAAAAAGGGCCTAAAAGTTTCTCAACAGTCCCCCAGGCCCAACAGAGCACTTTCCACTGCCCATGATCATAAATCCAGATCGGGGCTCTGCAGTGTATGCTAGCTCTGTGCCTACAGCTTCCAGATGATTCCTCTCTGTCTCACCACTCCTCTCTTTCCATTTTCTTTTCACCTCCGTTGTACCTGTTGGAGAAAGCAAAATATGTCCTACATATCAGCAAGGGAGGAGGGAGGGGAGCGGCAGGAGGCCGAGTCACCGCCAACTCAAAGGATGTTGATCACTTGTGTCTTATCGCAGGCAGAGCCAGGCCACCCCTTGTGAATTAAAGGAGAAATAGTATCTCGCTCCCTCATTTTTCACCGCCCAGAGATGTTCGGTTGCTCCCTTTCTTCCGGCTCCTGCGCCACAGAGATAATCCGGGCCCATTCCGGGCAGCAGAATCCATCTTTCTCGGGGTGTTGGACCGGTAGTCCTTGGCTCCTCTGAGGTCATCGTCGCCCAAACTAAACTGAAGTGCTCAGAGACAGACTCCCTTTTGTGGATAATTGTGTTTTTTTTTTTTCCCCTTCTTTATTATTTCCACTTTGTTTGGTGCCACATGTTGAGGAGCCCCGCAACAAGGTGCACAACAGTGAATCTTTTAATTGGCAGACTTAAATAATAGGGGCTTCAAGGTTAGCTCGTCCTGCTGAATAAAACTATTTCTCTTTACACTTCACCAAGTTTCATTCCTCAGCATGGATCTCTAATTTGTTGCACCGCCTGCTGGTTCATTCCTTCACTCACTTCACTTGATAAATATAGGGATAATTAAGAGACCCCACATCGTTTCACCTTAGTATGTAAATATACACCTTGTTTAAATATCAGTTACTTTTCTTCACATACAGATACCCTCTCCCTCTGCACTGTCTTGAACTGCTGACCTGTTGCTTCCAGCAAAACAACACTGTAGTACAAATAGTCAGGATTTGTGTCTATCCATTATTGCTATACAGTACAAAGGTTTGTTTGTGAATGATATATGGCAAACTGCAGGATTGGCTGGATATTGCTGTGTGTTGAGCTAAGCCTCGCCCTTGCCTTCTCTTCTGACAGCAAATAAAAAGTGAGACATCCCAGAATCCTGGATATCATCGCCTATGAAGCAAGATGAAACCGACAGGATTGTGTGGGCGATATGGGAGAGAAGTAAATAAATAGCTTGAAAAATATATTTTCTTTTAATATTTTCCGCGTCTCAGAGAGGCGACACACTTTCTTTGTAAGGGGAATATTGGCGTGACTTGACAGGAGTTTAAAGATTTATGAAGTGCACATTGAGTGGTTGTGTGTTCCTTCAAGTCTGGGCTCATTTAATGTGTGTGTGTCGCGTGTAAGGAAAGTGGTGCAGAAATCTTTCTCGTTCTGTATTATATTAATGCTGGCAAACAACCATCGACTACAAGACTACCAACTTAAACCCTTAGTGGGGCAAGCATATGTATTATCCAGGCCATTTGCCCATGCAACTGTTGATACTCACACATGCAGGTACATGAAGTGATGAATGTGAAGCAAATTAGAAGACTTTGTGTGTGCATGTGTTTTCCATCTTCTATGCCTGGCTTCAGATGAGTGCTTCCTGGCCACTAATTGGACAGCAGACCTTGCATGCTGAATGGCATATGTTTCTCCCACTAATGACCCTCCTGTAGTAGCTTAGTGACAGGACAGGCGGAGAGGAGGCACTGCCATCTGACCTGTAAATATGCCTCCTCTTTCCAAGTCTTTGATCCAGTATTTTGTAGTCCAAATGCTGCCACATCACCATCACATGCAGAGGGGAGACAGGCATTTCAAATTGATGGAAGGGTGAGCACCATATGGAAACGTAGGATTCTCCAGTAGGGCTGATTTACTGTATAATGGTGATGCGCTTCACCATCCTGGATTTAACAGGGCATAATCAATGGTACTTGAAGAAAAGAATTGTAGCACGTGTCTCGGCTCAAGAATTTGCCCCTAAATTAAGAAGCTGCTCCTTGTGAGAGACGGGTTTCAGTGATGGCACTCCCTGCTGTGATTTAAATGTGAAGTGTGGATACATTGTTGAAGGTCAAAAGAGTACCCACAGTGAGTGGTCAGGAAGAAAAAAAAGGAATGAAAGAGAGAGAGTGTGCATAAAGATCTTGAGGATCTGAAGGGTGAGGGCTTTCAGGCTGGCTTGAGGATAAGGACGGCCTATTCTTTCACTGATGCTCCAGATTTTTAAAGAGTTCTCCATTAGACCACTCAAAGATACTTTATAATTTTATTTTGGCTTCAAAAGTCAGTGAAGGACTGGAGGAATGCCAATAAAGGGTCAAGTCGCAGTAGGCTAAGAGAGGAAGTAAAAGAACAGAAGCCTTTTTAAAGACACCATGAATAGGTGCAAGTCCTCTTTTAATTCAGAGAGCGTTGATTTTTTTTGTTATATGTTTTATGACAATGAGTATCCTGCAGGTTCAATTCTTAAATAAGCCCAACTTGGATGTGTTGACCAAATGTTAAACTGGACAGCAAACATCTGCTGCATGTCATTATCTTCATAATTGGCAATAAAAAAAATCATTCAGTTACCCCTTAAATGAAACACCCTGAAACTAATAAGTATTTCACTGTTCTATTGATAATCGTGTAAACTGGTATATAAATTCAGTATCTCAGTGCAAAACACTCATAAAGCTAGCAGTACTCTGAAATATTCTGCCATAGAGATGAAGAATAAATGAAATGGTTGTTAAATTGTGATGTTTTTAAAAGTGCACTATGCAAAATTGCTGCAAAGTGAGGACCATTCAGACTCAGCTGACACAAAACATTGAATAAGTGTGGAATATGATGTTTGAGTTTACATGGTTCTCACCAGCCTGTCTCACTGATTGATGAACTGCTTATTCCATATTTTTGTCAGTTGAGTCTTAAACCGTCCTCACTTCAGTCGACACTCAGTTTTGCATAGTGCACCTTTAAGTTGGCAAATTTTCTGTCAAAAGCTTGGAGAAGAAAGCAAGATGGGCTATTAATGAAAAAAATTCTCAATTGATTTTTCCAGTATATTACATATTTACATTCTATGAAGTTGGTACTCGACATAAAGGTCTCGAGGTTTGATTCTAAAACTGTAGAACTGATATAACCCTTATTTTTTTATTTTTTTATTTATTTATTTATTGGTGGATCTTGCATACTATTAAATTTGGAAATGTATGTGCTGCACTCTGCATCTGACTCAATTTCAAAGGAGATCAAGATTTAAACAAGGTGTATATATATATATATATATACTAAAATGAAACAATGTGTGGTCTCTTAATTATCCCTATATTTATCAAGTGAAGTGAGTGAAGGAATGAACCAGCAGGCGGTGCAACAAATTAGAGATCCATGCTGAGGAATGAGGAGAATGTGGGCAGGGCATGTTTATTATGCATGACACACTAATAATCAACCGGTAATACTGATACTTTACCTGTAATTCTCACTTCTTCTCACTGCTGATGCTGCTAAATCGACACAAGCATACAAAAAACACACTGTCACACTATCAGACTGAAAAACATGCATGCATACCACCCTCCATCCAACGAACAGTAGAAATAACTGTTCTAGTCTGTAGTAGTGGACTGTTCATACATCCCATGTAATCTGGGAAGAGGATGTATATAGCTGTCAGTCTGCTCTGGGTTTTTCTCTGTTGACTGGACTATGTTATTCACCAGTATCAAAGCCCCAGACTCAGATAACACAAGCAGATGTGGCAAGGTAGAAGAGAACCTGATTCGAAAGAAAAGCAGGCAGCGGTCAGACAGAATTGGCAAATAATCCCCAATGCACATACCTCAACTTCCAAACCAACACACATATAAACTGACAGGGTTTACATACAGCCGCACCATCCATGAACAGGATGAAGCAAATACTTTACTGACGCACAGACTGAAATCTTTTTTTTCAGCTTGGTTGAAAGAGTCACATTTGAGTATCAGCGTGGTATTACACATGTAGACCCTTTGATTGCTCACAAATTCAGATTTTGGTTTTGATGCTTGTGCATTGATGCCTACAATCTGAGTGGCTGTATGCCTGCAAAGTTAAGTAGAAGAAAGAAATGTTTGTTTATCTAATGTAGAACAACCACATTATTAAAGACTGTAATCAAAGCACTGCACAATTTAAAATCTTGATGGACATAAATCTCACAATGGATCCCTGCTCACAGTTAATGTCGGCCACAAACCACAAAGTACATGTGTGGCAGTCAGTCATATCTCCTGCATTCTGTTACCTGGCAATTAGGATTTTTTGGTCCTATTGAGTACAAATACAATCTTATTAAGATTCATCTTAAAAGCCCATTGGTGATGTTTTGTTACTCAAACAATCATACAATAAACAAGTGCCAGTCCAACTACTTAGATGGTATAACCCATGCACTTGGGGCATACACTACAAAAACTCTAGTTTATCAAGTCATTTAGTTTCATACTCTGTCTTAAAATCTTCATCTCCAAACGAGGTAAAAAAATCTACCAGTGGGATGAGATGAGATGGGATGAGATCCCACTTGTTTCCAATGTTAATCAAAATGTTTCTAGAATTTTCTTGACTTAAGTATCATTCTCTTGATGCTAGTGGGCTGATCTGCCTTATTCTGCCTTGTTTCAACATATATATACTTGTTTCCCAAAAAAATCTGAAATAAGTGAAACTGCACTGGAAAAAAGTGGGATTATAATCATCTCTTTTTCATGTTTGAAGAAAATGTTTGAAAAGCAAGATTTTAACACTAATTATGAGACTAAGTTGTTAAGATGGAGATTTTTGCATTTTACCTAACACACTACTTGAACATAGGACAGGAATTAGTCATTTTAACAAAGATGAAAGAACTGAAATATTAGGCTCTACCTTGCAAAACCGAGGGGAGAGAAGCTAGAACATTTTGTGTAGTACAGCAAGCCTCATTTGTTTTTCAAGCAAAGCGTTGGACACAATAGACAGCCTTGATGTCAGTTAATGTCGTCATTGTAGCTAGCCAGGCAACTTTAGATCTAGATTTGACAGCTGCCTCATCCCCAAGCTGGCAGGCGGCAGTTTATCTCGAGCCATGTGTTGTCAAAACAGCACGACCAATTCATATTAACCGCTACAAAAAACACCATTCATCGACTCTTCCCATGCTTGTCAGAGGCGGTGTACCACACACAGCACTCGCTCGTGGGATGGATAGAGAGCTCTCAGCAAATCTCTCTCCAATGAGTTAGTATACCTAGTATTCCAATTCATTGACATGTTTTACAACACTGTTCAGATGTGAGTGAATTTTATTCATTAGCCAGCAACCATGGTCATTATTATCAACTCCAGAATTTTTCAATCAAGCCAGCTAGCACATTAACTAAGACTGAATGGACTACATTATACAGCTGAAAGACTACTGAAATTTAAGATTGTATTGACTCCTTCATATGAAGGACTGAACCCAATTACTTGGGTGTATAACCAAATTTAACTCTTTCAAAGCAAAGATAGTCAGTACTGTATATTGAAACTGTGGAATGTGACTGATAAAAATACATTTGCATATTGCATTTACTAGAATGAGGTTTAATACTTACACTTTTGAGATAGAGACCAAGACTTGATATATGCTGTTTATGAAACATAATATTCAGGCCCGCCACCGCTGTTACTGCTGCACATCTGCAAACCTGCCAGTTCCAGTGAATCAGGGCTCCCTGACATCGCAAAGTTCAATTTAGCTCCTGCAGTAACCTATTTATACATAATTTGTAGACTGGTAATCAAAAAAAAAAGTAACCGCACAATGAGCTCATTGCCATAGCAAGCTGTAAAATAAGCCCAATGCTCAAGCAGGTTGTGTACTGATATCCATTATTAGTCCAGTAGAGTAGACAATGCTTTTAGAGTCTGCTTGTATACAATATGAAGTCACTAATATACATTGTCACATAACTCAAAATTTACTTACACAGTGTCACAAAATGACCATGAATGCATGCCTCTACATTGGGTAATTGAATGAATATGAATTACACTAGTTAAACAGTTTCAAAAACTCATAAGAAGAACATCATTGATAAAAATCTTTCAAAATCAAACAAGTTAGGCAAATAAGTGAGAAAAAATACTGTAGCCCCACACATCTCTCAGTAAATGGAAATTTCCAAGACAATAAGGAAAGACTCCAGAGTCCAAAATGTAACGCTGTTATGGAGCTAAGTTTTGTCATGTGTCAAATGTACACGTGCTGAGAAATAGAAATTGTTCCACTGGTAGCAGAAATAAAACCAAAACCAGAATGGAAACACCTTCACTCTGATCAATAGATATCAGTGTTTTATAAGTCTGTTCCTTGTGACAGAATACAGTATCAGTGCCTCTACCCCCAAACATTCATGTACTGATTGCACACTCTGCCAGAGAGACAGACACACTTGACGGTCAAAGGACATGGCTGTCATTGTTCCTGAGTGTGTCCTGTGATTGACAGCCAGATACCAAGTGGCAAGTTATCCATTTGTCATTGTACCATGTAATCAAGTCTTTACCTGGGATCTGTGAAGTGCTGCTGTTGTTCTAGTTGGTATGCTATTACAACCCCCCACCCAAGAAAAAAAAACAAAAAACAGGGCTGAC
>OMKZ01005119.1:3724-15164 GCA_900302535.1 Neoniphon sammara
CTAGCCCTGGACCAATGAATACCCGGGCGGTATTGCACGAGCGTCGGGGGCGCGCAGCGGGTCTAGTAAAGTGGTCGGTTCAGACTGTCCCCTCCCGTCAGCAGCAGCAGTCAGTCAGTCCTCTCGCAGTTTGAATGTTGTGTGATGTAGTGTGTCCATCTCGTGCACCAGGAACAACGTTTCCGTTTTTTTATTTTTACGTTTTCTTTCAGCAGGATATTCAAAACAAATATTAGGTTTGGATAGTTTCGTTTGTCTGGGAAAAGAAACACGGCTTGTACAGGACTGACAGGCGGCTTTTGTAGCATGTGATACCAGCAGAGACTGACTGAGGCGTGTTCATGTTTCACGGATGTTACTAGGAAAGAAGAGAGGGAAGGGGCTTTACACTTTGCCCTATCATCTCATGTTTTCTGTGGATGTGACTTTACCAACAGTCCGATCCAGCTGAACATGACGGAGGCGGATTTTACGGGGCTCTTGCTAGCTGTTGAATGACAAGCATCCAGAGAATAAGAACAATGACTCGGGAGCTCAACAGTTTTGTTTGGATGCCGTGTTTTTAAGGACTTTAATTATTTTTAAATGCACAGACAGTGAATGTTTTTTACAGCGTTGAAGAGTGGGCAAACGACGGTTGAGCACAAACGGACAGGGAGGATCAATTCAGGCGCGGTCAGGCAAGCCAACAATGCGGATTACCTCTTGTTTGCTATTGTGTCAATAGACTGAGCAAAGTTGAGATAACACTCAACTAAACGGGCACCGGTCCTTTTCACATTATCTCGTCATTTTATTATCCGGGAAGGGAGACAGTACGCTGAAGTGAGGGACAAATCCCACATGTATTGAGGCTGTCTGTAAAACCACACTGACTCACAGCAGACCAGTAGGAACAGCGATGGCGAACGACTCAATGCAAGTAAGTTGATGAACTTGGATGTCTAATATTATCTGTCTCTACAGTCTACATGGCTGTAATCTGCTTTCATAAACATGGTTTTGGCTAGGGGTTCCCAAACTTCTTCATGTGAAGGGCCCCCACATATTTTTGTTTTAGATCTCAAATACCATAAGATTCTGTGAAGAGGTTTGTTGTTAGATATGACTTTGTGCTTAATTACATAACTCGTTATACTATAGTTGGGGAGCTCCCCACAGTTTGAAGATTAAATGAACCAAAGGGCCATCCCTATAACTTGCATCCTCCCATTGGACTAGCTTTTAATGAGTGAAATAATACTGAAATTAAACCTTTTTTGTTTTTGCCAGCGACCCTCTTGAAGGCTCTCAAGCTAGGCCTTCAGTATTTGTACTGTCAGCTAATCTGTCCTTTTCCAATTAAATGACTAACCAAAAATATGGTAAACCCTCATGAGAAGTTACTAGAGCACAAAGTGATGCCTTCATGATGCTTCCTTACTCTGACTGGCAGTGCAGAAAACCCTAATTCTTAATTTTATGATATGAATAGAGAAAATTAAGCAAATCCTAGCATCTTACTAAACCTAGCAAAGCTGTTATCAGCAAATGTTTTGGATTCTTACTTGATAAATGATTAAAACGATTAATCCATGAATTAAATTAGTTGGTTAATTATCTGTCAGTTGACTAGTTGATTAATCACCAGACTAATAATTTTAACAGTATCTCAAGCAGCTCTGGTGGTTCCAGAACCCAAGTGTGGGAACCACTGGGTCAGGCTTGCATCCACAGCCAGCTGCTACTCACTTGACTTGGAAAGAGATAGTTTGTTTCTTGTTAATAATGCATGACAGGACACTTGTGGAAGGCCTCGCTCGTTTTTTTGGAGAGGGTTGCTGTGCAGAGCTGCAGAAATTCTCGATCGCCTTGGTGTTTTATTGTGTTCTGGTTTGCCATGTGGGCCTCTTTCTACTGTAGGTTTTATTCCATGAAAGTGTTGTGTTGGAGGTGAGGGACTTGAAGCTCATGATGCACGCAGGCACAATAGTGGTGGTTGTTTTGGAAGTTTGGAATAGACACACACACACACACACACCATTCCCAGTTCCCATTAGACACCATTAGTTCGTGGAGGCATTAGCAAGCAAGCAGAGTGCTTATTTTGCATTTTACAGCAGATAGTTGTGTGTCATGATAAAACATGCACGTTAACATGATGTGGCATACAGGCACTAAGTTTAATGTATCTTTGGTGCAACACTGCACTTTGACAGTGTAAAAAGCTTGCTGGGGAATTGACTTTGAAGCTTGAAATGCATATAGGAAAGAGAGAGGGAGTAGGAAGGCAGGCGAGCAATGTGAAATTCATACCACTGAACATTAGTGAGCCATTGTTCCAGTAGAGCGTATCTCAGCTGCATCTTGACACACTGGGTGACATTTAAGCCTAAACCAGTGTTGTATCTCAAATGGCTTGCAAGTGGGCAGTTACGTGTGCTGCTCACACTGTAGCGAATATGCCCACCTGTGTGTTTAGCACTCAGACTGAACAAAGCATATTTCTTTCCCCCGAACAATCACTGTCACTCCCATCCCAAAGGAAGTGCAACAGTCATAAGTCAGCATTGGTGAGCAATAGCATAATTGCATGTAGCCTATAGCGTTGAACAGGTGCACACACAATTGCAGAAGTGGGAAGATACAATTGTGAGAGTAGACCGTACAGTTTTATGCTGAGTAAACATGACTTAGTCATAACGTCTTATCATTTATTTATTTATTTACCCAATAAATCTAGTACAAAATTCAATAGATCTTCGGTTGAAAATGCCTCAGCGCACACGTCACACTCTTATCCAAGTCTGAACATCTCCAATGAGCGTTTGTTTTGTCCCTCCAAGGTTTGTGTCAGGAAGTCATGAACCCTAGCATGTGTTGATGGTAAAATAAGGCAAAGCCTGTGTCCAATTATGCACCCTGCTCAATTGCGCCCTGTTATCTGACTGCTTCTAAAAGCTTTGTACTGGGATAGTTTGCCACTTCAACCAGGCCTAATTCTAGCTTGGGTGCCTTGATGTCCCCAGGCCAGACAGCTTAGTTACTCAACAGATGTAGAAGTGCTATTACACCCACTGTAGGGCTGGAAAATCTGCACCAAACAGATGCTGGTAAATTTGACTCTGCCTTTTCAGATTGTCTGCTCTTCTGACCACTTTGGGAGGTGAATAACCATTGATTGAAAGTTGTATTTTTGAATCTGACAGTCACTGTGGTTGAAGCATGACAAAGTTGCACTTCCTGCGCCGTGAGACCAACTCATTTTGCTGCAGCCCAAAAAGACAGAGTCATGATGGTGAATCAAAAGACCTCAAGAAAACAATGGCTGAATAACTGTAGGAATGCAGTGTACAATCACCAACACTGCTTAAGAAGAGAGAGGCATCAGCTTTGACATTTCAGCTTTTCCATACGGGGAGCTGGTTCTGTTTTGTTTTGGCCCAACCCTCAGCAAGCTCACAGACAATAGAAGAGAAGGGCCAAACAAAGGAGGAAAACTAAGAGGGAAAGATGGAGACGGGGAGTGCTCAAGGTATCCCTTTGATCAATGTCATCGTCAGACTGTTGAAGGGTGAAAAAGCATAGAACAAGCTCTCAGCTCTCTGGCTGCTGGTTTGAGAACACTGGAAACCATTATTCTCTTCTATCACAGGACCTTTCGTACTGTTTTTTCATGGTGTCTGATGCAGGGACAAACTACTTAACAATCATGTCCTTTTCCCTGAGTGTGATTTACTAAAAAAAGACGTGATGTCTGAAGAACAGCTGGTCCTTAAGCAGCACTATAATGTTACTAAATCAGACCACATTTAAGTTATGAAATGTTATATTCAATGCTTATGTGGATTTCTTGCATTGTAGTATTAAAAAATAGTCCACGTAATGTCCAGGATGACACACAGGCTCTTAATTGAGGCAGGGAACATAACTGGATGATTGAACACTATGCACTTTGCTGTAGATAGGCCAAGCCCATGCTGAAACCTGTAACCAAGGCAGATCTACTCGAGGACCTTAATGCGGCAGCAGGCCTTCCTTTTGTATATTCCTCTTCGAAGGGTTGAAAATCTCTCAAGTGCTGTCACTACTTTTCGCTATGGTTTATTGAAAAGCAAAATAAACACATACATTGTGTGATGCATGGTAGCATCAAAGAAACCTGGTTGGTTGATACTGACTTGAGCTGATGCCAGACTGTATGCACTGCAAAAAGCGACCTTTTAAATTAAAAGTGGTGTGGTGTAACTAACTGGATATTTTATCATGGTAGAACCAGTAAGTGTTCCATCCCTAGATGTGAGAAGCTCACCCCAGAGAAATGAATTGAATATGATTTGAGATGAAGTTTTTCGCACATTTCTGTTCATCCCTGAGCCTCTCTTAGTCCAGAGGCGGGCAGGTGATGGATCTCTGCAGCCTCTGCAGCATGTGTTTTGTAGGCCCCACAGGAAGACAGATACTAAACAGCCCCAATAGAAGTCTGAACCCAACTGCGTCACACTTCCTCATAAAGGTCAGCAGGGAGACAAGAATATGGGGTGGTGTGGGGAAGCATAAATGTAACTTTCCTGTACGGCTTGATGAGGGATTTATGGTGTTTTTTTGCTTGTGTAGCATGTTGTACACTGTAGGTTACATTGCAGAGCACAGACAGCCAAGCCAGTGGTTTCATAAACTATATGTGTACATGAATAGTTGCATTCCTACACACAACAGCCTACAATAGGACAGACACAAAAACTGTAAGACACGTACACACACACACAGTCAGACACTCAGGGGAATGCATAGGGTACTTCCCAAAAGCCTTAGCATGACGTAAGAAGATTGTTATGCACATATCTCAGGCTTTTTCTCAGCACTGCCCTGTGGCTGTGTAGACACACAGAATCCACACTAATGCATCAACGTGCACTGGGGCAACTTAAGGAGAACTAATATTTTCATTCATGTTTGATTTTTTTTTTTTTTTGTCAGGCATCGCAGCTCAATAAAACAATATTGTCTAACAGGACAGTGTACTCTGTCTCATGTGATACTGTCTCACATGAATAATACTATATTTAGGCTTGTAACCCATGATCATAGCCCCATATTGCCTCTACTCAATATGTGCTTTGTGTTTTGTGACCCTCTAGGTAATTACACTGTTTATAAAACAGTGTGCAGCATGGGTGTAATGTGATAATGATGTATGATTTCTTCCAAGTAGTGAGCATTCAAGAATAAACCAAAGAAAATAAGAACTAGGAATGGACAAATATATCAGTGGACTTGTGGTAATAGCCAACATCAGCTTTAAAAAGGAATAGTATATCAGTCTGATAATATTTTTACTGCCGATATTTGGCTGATTGTGAAACATGGCATTTTTTTTGTAGGAGTGTGTCATAATTACAACTGACAAATTAGAAAGAGTAAAACTATCGATCTGTTGTTTGGAATAGTTATGTAGAGAAGCCTTTCTGAAAAATTGTATTACTATTCTTGCAAAAAAAAATCATTCATTGGTATCAGTATCGGCTGTTATAGGCAGGAAGATATCGGATATCAGCATCAGCCTCAAAAATCCATATTGTTCCATCCACCATACGACCAATTCCAGGCTCGATAAAGTGCTTTCACTTTCAGCGGCCACTTTGGAAAACAGCAAAATTGTAGTCCAATCAATATTTTCAATTATTCAAACTATATCTGACAGCAGAGGAGCTAAATTGGTTTGTGAAATTCCAAATTCAGTTGTCACGGTGACCAAAACGGTACTCCTATGCCTTATGTTGTGTACTCCCTGCTCAGCATCTCTAAATACCCAGGAGTGTGGGAAGAATCTGTGTTGGACACAGTCAGGCTTCTGTCCTCTGATGAGCTCTGTTCACTGTCTCCATATGGTTTCCATGTTAGCTCGTCTGCGTCCCAGTCAGCGAGCATTTTTTTTTTTTTTTTTTGTGCTTGCTAAGTCTAACTCAGTGTTGATATCGTGGATGTGACTGTTACACAGTTTGAAATTTTGTGGTTAACAGCGTTCTACCTTTTGCACCCTTTCAGTTGTTTTTAGCTTTCATGACCGCAACCCAATACAAAGTTGATAAAAAAGAATTTGGTGGCAGACAATATGCAAAACTGCTGTTTCAGGGTGAACTTTTATGACGTTAAAAGAGTTACTGAAAAAAGTTTTATGCAACACCAGCAAAGGGACAGGTGCATCGGAGAAAAGGTCGGGTATCAGAGCAAAGAGAAAGCTTTTAACCTGATGAAGATCTAAGAACCAAAACATCATTTGTTCAATAAACTATTTTGTTGCAAGTAAGCTGCCTTCTGTGACTTCTCTGAAGAGTAAAAGCCAGTTTCTGACCCTGTTAACTAGCGATTTTCAAACGTTCTCTTGTACCTGCATTTTCTCAAATTTCTCAAGACTCAAGCCCAGCTGAGAAGCAACATATTTATGGTAATTGCAGCTGCTTTCTTTCATTTTAATGTGTTTCGGCTAGCCTTTTCAGGTTGTGAACTGGTCATTTGAAAAGCATTGCTGCAGTTGAATCATGGCTGCTCTGTCACCAGCAGTTCAGTTGTGGGCTAGGGCAAGAGGGTGGAAGGGGAAAAGGGGGGGTCGGGTCTAAAGGGCATTATGCTGATGATGAGGCTCTGTGGCCATAGCAGTACAATAGGTGGTATTGTCTGCCACCAGCAGCCCAGATCACATTCACTTCACTGTGTGTTCATTTCCCTCATCCTGGCTGTGGCAGTTAGTGACCACACCCTTACCAACCAACCAGCCAGCCCGTCATTTGCCCAGAGGTCCTCTAGCAAGTTCTGTTCAGGTGTGTTAATGCTGTTTGTATAGTTTGTTTTTTTGCTTTTGTTTGGTATGTTGGTTAGCAGAAGCCCTTATAGCGTTGCTGCATTTGCAATGGAAAGCTTACATGTGTTTAAACCGTTTTTGTCATCATCTGAGTGAATATTTACAGCGTTTTCGATGGGCCCTGTGGGTGTGTTTGTGCTGTGTTTCTGCTTTACAGTCGTTATGGGCCTTAGCAGCTGTTCCAAACTGAAGTTTCCCTCCATGGGGTTTGCTCCCCCCACCCCCTCCATCTTTCTTTCACATCTCTTTCCCCCCTGTGCAAACATCCCATAATTCTCATGACCTCATAGCGATGCACCCCTGTGTTCCAGCTTGCAACCAGCTCCTCCTTCCCCCTAGACACACAAACACACACATACACACCACACGAACACGAACAGAGGCTGGTAATTCTATCCTTACACCCTTGCCATGACATCACCCATCATCTGTGTCATACTGGCCAGTGATCACCCCACCAGCTATCTGTATGAGCACTAGGAGGAAAACGAAAGTAGGAGCAGCCACTGATGTGAAGGAGTAAACACAGGTCAGGGTAAATACGCTGCTAAAAAAAAAAAAAGATGATGTACAAAATTTTGGTCTCTCTTTCATCCTGTGAGGCTAAACAGAACACATGTTGCAGTTGTTGCATCCAGTTTGTACAAGTTGGGTACTGCTCCTTGTTTTTCTCCATCCCATGTCTTAGGACTTTCATTATTACATAAGAGCGGTCACTCTTTCTTTAACCTCTTAGCATGTGTCCCTGGCCTGGCTTGTCCTACACCAGCAGCTCTGTGTTTTCTGACAAACCTGACCTTTGACCCTTCCTCATTATGGCAGTGCGTAGGGCCCCTAGGCCACATACATTGATCCCAGCCCCACCGCTCAGTGCTGCCAGTGACATACTTTCAGTTACTGCATCAAAACTTGAACAATATCTTCAATCCAGTTAATCATTATGTAAACAAAGTGACAGTATTTCAGCATCACGCTGCAATTCCTGATTGGGACTCTAACACTGAGATGTAGACTCTTCCCATATTAAATCCCATGTAAGGTTTTATAGGTTGACATTTATATGTCAGAATATCTGCAATATTGATTGTGCCATGGCTGTTATTTTCCTTTTGATATAAATTTTGAGGCTCAGGCATCTAACCAGTTGAGGTAAAATGTGGGGCAGGAGAGCTTCCCAGGAGGGCACCCTAACTACTACTGCCTCAGTATGCAGCGAGGGAAGGGTAGAGGGGCGGCTCAGTGTGTTAGTGTTCCTGCTTTCTTCAAACTCACCTGTAGCAGCCTGAAGAGAAGTCATTTGAGGACATAGCATCTGATGCAGTATTGTCAAACCTGACTGTGGTAAGGATGTCACTCAAAAGGGCACTGGTATCTACAGGCATGAGCTTGTCCTCTTGGACTGGTTGGTTATCTTTGCCATATAGCGCAACACATAATAATAATGCATGGTGTGTAATGTGTAATAAAGTCAGCTTTTATAGCACTCCTTTTATACAGCAGAAAAAGTTGGCTTTGAGCCAGTTTCATGACTGCGCTGAAAGGCAGTTTATTGGTGGTCTGAAAAAAGCTGGTCTGACCCTTTCACACAGAGCTCAAAGCTGCCAGTGAGCTGGCCTCTAGCTGGCTGTTGTTAATCTGTGTGACAGGGGCAGTGCTGAATAAAACCATATAGGGTTCTTTGATTTGTCATTCCTCATAGAACTCTTGTTAGCTGTAAGTGGAACCCCTTTTGAAAGGCTTTAACTCAGCAGTAATGCCACTTTTACACCAGGCATGCAGGTTTGTTTATTTATTTATTTATTTATTTTTACCCAGGACTACACACTGAAAAAGGAGGGTATAGGGCTAAATGTAGAACCCTCAAAAAAGGGTTCAGCAAAGAACCCTCACTTGGACTTGTAGTTCTGCATGGAACCTCTGTTTATTCCCTTTCATCCCTTTCATGTTCTCAGAGTTCCTCTTGGAACCCTTCTGGCATGTACTACATATATTTTTATCTACCAACCCTTCTACCTACTTCTATTTTTTTAGCGGTTCTTCTTTGAACTTTTTTATATGTGGTGCTATCTAGATCTCTTCCATATTTTATGTATTTACATAAATTATATAACAGTTAATGCAATCAGTCAGTTTTATTGAGACTTGCTTTATTATGAATTCTGAACAATGACAAAGACGATGAAGAGATTCTTTGAAGATGAGCCAATTGGATTAGAGTAGCTCTGTAGATCTTTTGTAAACTTCTGACTTTCCTCTTTATGTCGTAAAGAAGCACAGAAGCAGCTACAGCAGCAATGAAACTGTCTACACAGGCTGGACTCATCAGATTGCCCTCATCTGGGGACTTCACAGTCTAATGCAATGGCAAAGAGAGAGAAAAAGATGGTTCTGGCTGGATATTGAGGATTTGCTTAGTACACCAGGTAAAGTTGTTAAAGTACGTACCACGCATAAACATGCACAAAAAATAAAGGGGCTGAAGGTGAAAAGTAAGAGAATGTACATATCATGTTGCAACAGAATAATTATAAGAAACATTTTTGATAAATAAATAGCTCATTTCAACACAACTCCTGTGAAACCTAAACTTTAACTAGACTTGTGATAAAACTGTTTGGTTGACAAAGAACCCTTGAAAAGCCTTTTCAGCAGAAAAGCCAAATGGTTCTTGATAGATCATCTGAAGAAGCCTTATGTCCTTATGTAATGCTGATTTCTAAAAAATCCCAGAGATCTGAAGAAACTCTAACCCTGTCTTGATATTTGTGTCTTAGGGTCAGAAAACCATTTCAGGCCATTAAGTTTTGTTTTTAAGTATTGCAGTTTTTCATTCTGCCACCCTAGAAATTTAAGTTTTGCCATTCTTTTAAACACATTACCCATCAGGCTTGGAGATTTCCCCCACAGCAGGGGGTCGGCGGGTTAACAGGCCATGAACAAAGCGGTATCTGCCTGCTTAATGGGATCAACTAGGAGTGGTTCCCCAGAGCTCCCACTCCAACCAGAAAACACAAGTGATGTGATGGTGATGGTGTGAATGAGTAAACCTCATTAGCCAGTCAGGGGTTTCCCTCCATTTTGAATTTTAAAGTGGCACATCTTGTTTGTTTGTTTTTTTCCTGACTACTTTAAGAGCATTTTATACCCGGGGATAGAGGGAGGGAAATTTGCCACAATCCACAGGCCAATTGCTGGTTTATTTTGGTATTTTGGGTGTGATCTGCAAACTTTCTTACTCTACCAGCCAAATTAGCACGTAACCAACCATCATTTCAGTGTTTATTTTTGTTCTAAAAAAACATTTGTGGTCATTCCCAAGTAAAACCACCCTCACTGTCAATGTGACTGCCAAAAGCCCCTTGCAAACTGAGCAGTTTTGTCTGTCCTAACCAAAATGTTCATGTTGTGGGTAATTGCTTTGGTTGAAAAAGCCAGTCTATTCTAAGCTCCAGACTTTTGGTAGTATCAGAAATTTTGTGGCTGGTGTTAGGATGTGTTGGTGAATCTGTTATGTTGAGTGACCAATAAATCATGGCAAGTAATGATGGCATATTGGCACATGTAAGCAACTGGTGGATTCAAGCAGCCACAATGTCAAACTGGAGAAGCACATCAGTAGATGTAGGGGTAGGACATTGGGTGCAGCCTCCTCAAACTGTATGACCACAGAACCAGCTGCATCTCCTCTAGTCTGATAAGGCTAATATCAAGATTTGGGTCTGCATAATCTTGCATTACACGTAGTCTGATATGGAATAAACACACAAGATAGTCTGCGAAGGGAAAACATTAGTAAGACCATTCCCATAAGTCACATCTGGTATTGACTAGCTTACACGCAACCATGACACCACAGGATAACTTTATTGGATTTTTGTGATGAGATCAATACTATGCAGTCAGGCTCATGGGACTTATGTCATGATCAATGATATTATCCAATGGATAATATCACTGACCTTGTAATTGTACAGTTCTACAGCTCAACAAGCCTTAGCAGACATACAGTAAGTAAAACTAAACCTGATCGACATTTCTGGAAGGGGTAGTGATTCTCGCTGTCAAAACACTGGCAATAAATCTCTTTAACATTTCTGTATGCGCTCATTTCTGTATGCGCTTATGTATGCCCTGCACTGTCAGGCCATAACAGTGCAGGGTAAGGAGAGAAGGGGAGGCGCAAAAGAGTTTTCTGGATGTACATTAAAAGGACTCAAGGCAACACTACAGATTGACTCTGCACTTTTTGGATTTTTGAGTTGATAGTGCACTCAGTGAGGGGTTCTTTCTTAGTATCAGTGATGACCTCTCCAAAAAGTCATATTTCAAAAGCATGTTATCGCAACCTATCTGTACTAAATAAACAGCAACTGAGGAAAGTAACTGGTTACTTTCAAAAGTAACATCACTGGCTTGTATTTGCATGGTTAGATCCAGACAGGTAGCATCAGTGTTGGAGAGGCAGCCAGCTTGCCTAAAAGAATTTCATTTTTCATATTGGTTTCAGCTGTAGTGACCCCCCCCCACACACACACCCCCAGTGCTGTTTCAGAGGCTTTTCCACCTTTCCAGAGGGACGTTTCTGGGAGAAACACCGGC
>OMKZ01005121.1:3439-19743 GCA_900302535.1 Neoniphon sammara
TGACCCCACTTCAGCCTCTGACAAGAGGTAGTTGAGCAGAAGACTGGAGTAGCAACACCACCAATTCATGAAGTCACATCACATTCCAGAGCTGTGCTTTTCACCCCCTTCCTTTAGCATGCCTGGGTCCATGGTCCTTTTCCTGCTGGCAAACACACATGACAACTCAGCTCAGAACAATTACTTTATCTCTGTGACATTTGTTTCCACAGAGCAACAAACAAAATTAAATACATTTTTATAATGCATCCAACTCTGCAAACTGGAAAAAATAAGTACAGTTAATGTAAAAATAATAAAAAATTAACTTCCTTTGGAGAGGTCCAATAAAGGGAAATGGTGGCATGGAAGAAACGTGAAGATTGGTGTTTAAGTAAAGACAACTGTTTTCTCAATTTCTTGGAGTAATGTTATTTAGCTTACTGCTCTGAATTACTGAATTTCATACCATACCAGTTATTTTTTGTTAGCAGATGAACGTAAAATATTAACAATTTCTCTGTATTTCTTTTCAATCTCCTGCGACCTCCCACCCCTTCAACAGCTATGTCAATCTACATGCTTCTGATATTTGAGGTGGAGACGGGTATTGCCAGTGCATGTGTCCTGTCTTCTGGGATCTTGATCCTGTTGGTCGTTGTAACCCACTCTCTGGTCAGAGCTTCCCGTACTGCCAGGCCCTATCACAGCGATCGCCTCGACACCCTGTACCAGAATGAGCATGGAAGCAGCAGCACCCCCGTCTCCCGTCCCTGTGAGCTCAAAATCGGTGTGGACAAACCCCGGATGCACCACAGCCAGTCTCACCTCCAGCATCACATTTCTTATCCACCATGTGCCAACCCAAAACAGCGTGAGCAACCTCAGCATGAGCAGTACTCCTCTCCCGGAGGTCCCCAGGGCCACGCTAGTGATAAAGACGGTTACAGCAGTGGTGGCAGCTGTCCTCGCATGCACAGGACCCTGTCTACTGAGTCTGGCTTACTGCAGGCCCAGTCTAAACCTTGGAATGGTGTCAATAATGAGATGAGGAGTGTCCTTGCACGCAAGTCAGGGATTTCCGCAAAAGACTCTACTCTAGTGTGAGCTGAGCTCCTGGGGTAAGGCAGCATTGGCTAATGGAGACAGATGACCTTTAAATATGAGAGGACTGCTAACCCAAGTGTTATCTCAGCACAGACCTAAAACTGCCAATTTATAGCTTTTTACATTCAACGTATTTACCATAACTGATCACATGCTGTAATGTGGACTGAATATGATGCTATTTTCCTGGACTTTGGTACAAGCAAAGCAAAAAAACAAAAAACAAAAAAACGTTTTTTATTTTCTAACATGTTTGTAGACAAATATGAGACTGTGATGAAAAGAGTAAAGACATTGTTTCTCCTTTATCCCCTGATCAGCTTCAGATTATGAGATTAAGCACAACCTTCTAATTTGTAGTGTTTTATAAGACTGAACTTGATTTACTTTATTTGTGTGTGTATCATATAAAAAAAGATTGTGTTTATAGCTTTCATCTACAAGTAATAATGTAAATACTTCATTTCACTGTATTTGGTAAACAGTGGCTTGTATAATAAATTGTCAAATATTTGTAGACAATTTGCAGATGTTTTATGTCATACATTTTCTCAAAATTATTTCATACCAATCTTAAATAAAGTCATTCTAGAAAATTTAATTCAACTTGAGAGAAAGATGTTCTTGAACAGTTGAATGCATAAATTAATCAATGCTTACAAAATATTATTCCTTCACTCAAGTGCAATTTCAAGGTAACTGTATGTAGGCGTGAATGGGACTGCGTCATGAAGAAACTACTAACCTTGGACACCTTCATCCAGGCATCATGATGAAGAGGATGAAGGATGTGGAGCGGGGACGGGGGGACTGGGAGAGGGGGTCACGTCATGTAAGCTGCATGCATGTGTCAATTGGAAGAGTAACAGTTAAAAAAAAATGCAACATAAAACTCGAGGCAAGAACAAAAACAACAAAAAGTTCAGAACAGGCCTAATCAAGCATGAAACTTTGAAGTCAGTCTTGGGATGCAAATGGGATGTGCCCAAATTTGAATTAATAAAAAATGTCTGTACACAGACTAAAACAATATAAACAAAAACAAGGAGGTAAATTAATAAAAGTGTGGCGTGGAGCAAATGATGACTACAAACAGGATGGAAAAACCAAACAATTAATTCCTCTCTCAAATAGTAGTTTTTCAATAAGCTTTGGGAGGGGAAGAACAAGGACTCAAGGATCAATGTGTGACACTTTTGAACAGTGCACATATTCTCTGCTGCCTCCTACCTGCGCCCTTGAGAGTTGCTGATCTGCTCTTTCATGCTGATGGCCTGACGGAGGAGGCTGTCAATACTTTTGAAATACAGGCTGCTCTTCGTCATGCTCTTCACGGCACTGCAAAAATAAATAAAATAAATAAATACGTAAATTATAAAATAAGACAAGACACTAATATAAGTGTCATCAATCCAGGATGTAGGTCAATGGAATTCTTTAAAAATGTAAATCGATGCATATTATTACCTGCATGCATACTCTACAGTGTATATGGCTCCTTGGCTCTGTTCCTCCCAGCTCTGCATGTCTGTCTGTGTGTGAGATGACACAAAATAATGTTTACTTAAAGCCCCTTCTATAATAGAGAGTGTACAAGATCCCATTCCAGTACTAGTGGCTTTCTATGTGTTTTATTCACAGTAAACATTTATCACATTCAAATGGATGCAAAATATATTTTGCAGCTTTAACTCTTGTATTCTATGCAAAAGTGCAGCCAAATGAACGTTTATTTTAAATTATAGTGGTATCTGAGCCTTTGGCAGCCCATATCCTTCAGAAATTTATATACCAAGAAAAAATAAATAAAAAATAAAAACACTCACACTTACATGGAAAAAACAACACGCAATCAATACACAAACGGTCAACATTGTTTAAATTATGTTATCTGATTTGATGACAACACCATGAAGAAATACAAGGATTTTGCAGTTGCAAAAGCAAAGTGAAAGTTGTAAATTTAGAAACAAGTGATATTAGCCAAGCATCGGTTTGTTCGTTATATTTTATCTGTATTATGTCCCACACATAATACAGCTTACCTTGTGTTGCACCAGTTCTGGCAGCGACCTTCTGACGTGTTCCTGCAGTCGGTAGAGGGCCACAGACGGTTCATTAGCCAGGACGTACATGCTCTCCGTGAATTTGTCGGTGACTGTAAAGAACAGAGGCAGATGCTTGAAAAATGAGGAATATACTGATAACAAAACATGAACTTAATTGCGGGGCACATGGACAAACGGTGATATCAACACACTACTGGCAGCCACAGCATTAGCAGCTAACTCCAACTAGCTGGTAACGTCGCAAGCTAACGATGAGATTTATATGCTGATACATTTATTTACCTCGTTTGACTTTCAGTTGCATCTCCTGGTCTTCCATAATGCAAGCTTTTACAAATAGCGACTGATGATACAGAGTTAAATTGTTTCTGCTGCTAACACAACAAATTTGTTGCCAGCTTCTTCCGTATATTTTGTTGTCATGTGCCGCAAGAAAACGTTCCGGAATGAAACATTGAACTGGAAACAAAAGTAGTTTCTTCAAAGCCTCGTATTTATTGACTATTAATATTATAACGCGAGTTGGCACAAATGTATCTCACATTCAGATAGAAAATAAATGAATGGAATAGCGAGAATCAATTTAAACGTAAGTAATGTGTTTTCGGCACACTTAGATGCCCCATATGATCCACCATGTGATTTTGTAGAATTTACTTTCTGTTTTGCCATCAGGAAGTTAGTGCAAATTAGGCAAGTTGAGCTTGGATTCACATCGGCGAGTTATAGTTGGGGAGAGAGTAAGCGATTCATTTTCTGTAGTAACATTTTAACGTGATTGGGCTAGTTAGTTCTGAGAAGCAGCATAACAATTTTGTTTAACAGCTCATCTCTGTTTTATTGCAGTGATCATGGAGGCCAGTGATGCTGGTGATGAGTTGACAGATGGCCTAAGTACTGAATCAGCTAATGTATGTCTTTCGGATTCCAGAGAGGAGAGGACAAATGGTATCTGCATTTGTTTTTAAGGATTGCCATTTACATTTTTCCTCACTGATATTTTCACAGCTAAGACATTTGTTATCATTTTCTAGTCAATAGGCATATCTACTTTCACCTGACAGTATTTGCAGGCTTAAATAACCACTTCCAGTACTGAATCCAGTACTGAATGTCTGACTTCCTCTGACCTTCTTCTTGTCCTCTGACCTTCTTCTTGTCCATGTGATGATGGTAGTATCTCCAGAGACAATGGATCTAGATGAAGAGAGTTTGTTGAAACACTCTACCACTCTCACAAACAGGCAGCGTGGGAATGAGGTTACAGTGCGTCCTGCAACATTAGACTGTAAGTATTAGTTTGTTGGTGGCAAAAAGCTAACAAATTACAGTTCTGTATTAGTGCTGGTGTTCTGGCACTGTTGCAGTGTCATGGCATTTCACTGTCTTGACTGTTTAACTTGCTGTCAATCCCAAGCTCTCTCCATACACCAGCTGGCAGCTCAAGGCGAGGTTTCACAGCTGGCTACACACCTGAGTAAAGGTGAGGAACCTGGATCTCACTATCCTCCCATAAGAAATAAAATGTAATACAAATTCTGTTTACTTTGTCCTGTATTGCTGTACATAGATCTTATTAATGGACTGCACACCGTTTCAATTTCTAGACAGTTCACTGCTCAACAAACAGGACGAACGGGGCTTCACACCGCTCATGTGGGCAGCAGCATTTGGAGAGAAAGCAGTTGTGGATTTTCTCTTAGAGAAGGTTAGTAGTATGAGTGAGCCCTTGAAACCCTGCACATATGTGAGGTTATAGCTGATGACACATAGAACAAATACACTATATCACTAATATTTTTGCATTTTGTGTCTTAGGGTGCAGACCCCCAAATTATTGCAAGGGAGCGAGAGAGTGCTCTCACCCTGGCCAGCTCTGGAGGTTTTGTTGACATTGTCAAGTCTCTTCTGGGACACGGAGTAGACATTAACACATTCGACTGGGTAGTTATGACTTTCTAACAAAACTCTTTAACACACACCTAATCAAGCTGGCTGTGAGTCTCTTGGATATACAAATATGACTTTAACCAATGCGATTTTCCTCTTTGTTTTCACTGATTGAACATTCTTTTATTTTTACATCAGAATGGTGGGACTCCTCTCCTCTATGCTGTACGAGGAAACCACATCAGATGTGTAGAGGCGCTCTTAGGTACAATGCACATTTGTCTGTGTTACAAATACGCGACAGCGCTCTGTTAATTAGTTAATTAATTGCCATTACTTTGCTTCATTTCAGCTAAAGGGGCAGATTTGACCATTGAGTCTGACTCTGGATACAGTCCAATGGCCTTAGCTGTTGCCCTCGGACACAAAAAGAGTATGTACTTTATTGTCCTTGACAAAACTATAAATTTCTGTGAATAACAGTTTGTTATAATGCATAGAATTGATATTTTGAATTTCTTTTTTCCCCAGTTCAGAAAGTGTTGGAGGGCCATATTCTGAAACTCTACACGCCTCCAACATGACACTTGTCTCAGCACTGTAATAACTGGATGGCAGAGATGAACTGATGAAGTGACTGAGACCACTGTTTCAATAACAAGTTACTATTAGGGATAAATACACTTGGAAAGGAGTTTACACTAAGTTAACTATTCATAATATTTCTAAATCAAGTTGTGCATTCCATTTGTATGCATTACTTTGGCATATAAAAGCAATTGTTTATATATATTGTATATATTTTATATAAAACAAGGACTAAACTAAGATCAAAATGGTTGTGCAGAAGAGTCATTTTTTTCCACTGAAAGATAGAAAAAATGGACCATAAACAAGTGTGAATACAAAAAAGCCATGTATTTTTATACTGTGTGTGTTCCTCTGGAATGGCATTTTAACTCCAAGGCACAAATAATAAACAAGGGAACATGAGAGCATTATTATGAATCGGTAATAAAAATTCAGATTCCATGTCAAGCCCTTGCATTTCCATTTGTTGTCTTTGAGTGATTAAAAGTGAGGTGGACAGTCAGAAAAACTCTTATACCAAAAAGGCCATATTAGGTCCATTCACATCAGTTCAGATAATGTGGTTTGACAGATGTCATGTTTTGCCAGTGCCACCGCACTATCCTACATCCTGTGCTCTGGGTCCCGTCTTCTCATGACGTTGAAAAAAGAAAAAAAGTCACAAAGCTCGTTCCCCCAGGACATCCAAGGAATAAACAATAATTCTTCCGAAAAAGTCAGTACTATTCTCAAACACTATTTTTACTTTGTGCACTGCAGGGGCCTCCTGTATGGGAAAGCTGTGGGTGTAGAGTTAAGAACAAGATAAGCATGGTGATACTGAAAGGCATGCTCAAGAAAATATTGTTTGATAGTTATGTTATTGTACGATCAAGGAACAAAGATGACAGATCTGTATTCATACCACGTACAATAGCATTTGCAGTTTTAACATGAAATAGGTCATTAACATTGGCATAAAACGTAACATTTTTGGAGCAAAAATATATGTTACATATTGCCTCAAACATTTGTAATGAAACTGATATTTGGTATCAGGTGGTATTTCATATTTCTTTGTTCCTGATGATTATTAATATTGGTATATATTATTATGCTTGTAAACTATGAATAATGCATTATCAGTTAATTGTAACATTTAGAGGAGTGTTGACATTTATTGTCATGTAAGAATGAATTAACAAATGCAATCTAAATGTAAATGTAATGAAATTGGACAAAGATGTCATGCATAACTTTATATTGCATGAAATGTAAAATATGAAGTTAATATTTATTTTAGCCCACTATTGTTGGCAACAGATAAATGATAATAATTTAGACTATTACTTCATTTAGGTTCCATTTATGTCACAAAACATCTTTGATAATTCATCTTTCACAATCAGCATCAATTCAGTAAAAATGAAGGATATCTGAAGAGAGTTGTTGTCCTCTGGGTAGAAATTACTGATCATTGCAAAGTCTCCATCTTTAGGGCACCCTGAGGGAAACATGGAAAGTTATCAGGTTTCTGTCACAAAAAGATGATGTCTGCAATATCACAGGGCGGTGGATAATAATCACATCAGAAAATCTAATTTGATGTGTAGTGGGCCAATGTAACAGCCAGGTATGTTTGCTCTGTACCTTCCAGTTTGCAGGTTTTCCCTGAGAAGCCTCCTTGGAACTGGACCTTTAACTCCGACACCATGACAGGCTGTGGGAACTCCAGACTAACCCACTGGGAATCACCCTGTCAAAGCCATGATACTCTTATCTCATGTTGTTCTATCAGCTTTAATGATGGACTGAGGGTAGGCACGGCTGTAGTACCTGGTCTGAGTTCCAGCATGTTTCTTCATTGGAGTCAAACATGTATTTCTTCCCAAACTGTTTCACATCTCTATTTAGAACCGAGCTCACTCTGAAATGGAATTTGTTGTCAATATTCAATCAACAGAATAACGTTACTAACTTAAGTATTCATGTGTAGCATTTAAGCTAAGATATAAGTTCACAAGACGTAACCACAATGTACAAATGGTAAACAGACATTCATATACCACTATAATTTAGCATGTAGTTCCCAGTTGTGAATATTCCAGTCACGTTTTACCTGCTCTGTGTTTCACTGCAGATCAATGAAGTAGCCATGTCGAGTTGTGCCGTATTACGCTGAAAGTGACGTAGTGCGCTTTACGACAGTGACGGCAGCAGACTGGCGCGTTGCCGTTCTTCTATTGTCCACTAGATGACAATCATGTTCTTTCAAATTCTTCCGTGGCACACAAACCATTACCAGAGGAGAGAGCAGGTAAAGTGGTTTCATCATCACGTGTGGCGCCCGATGGCCCTGAATGAATTATTGTGAGCATAAAACGTTTAAATTAATTCGACCAATTTTTGTCTGCCCTAAAGTGTGTATAACGAGGTTTGAGTGCGCTCTCCTTTCCTTTGCTGTGTTTACCTACACAGGTCATATTGTACTGTAGAAGAATGAAAGGTCACCGGGATAAGAATTGATTAGGAAGACAGGACTTGAGGCACTGGGCCACACAAAGGCGAGTCAGTCAGATAACCAATTGCAACCTTCCAGTGAAACAGGCGGGACAACACAGGAAAGGTATTTGATGCACATGTGTAAGGATGCAGCTGTGCTTTTATTTTTCCATTGATTCACCAAAGCGGATTAGAATATAATTAACTGAGAGAACGAAAATCAACACGAGCTTTGTTGTTCTTATTAGTGAGCATGTTCTCGTTGTCAAGGTCTCTCTTTCATAAACTGGGAAGCAATAGGACAGCACAGGAAGGGTGTGTGTGTTTTGGTGTGGGTTTGTGTATGTATGTGTGCGTGTGGAGGGTGGGCTGTAACTCTTTTGGCATATGGCTCATTGAAGATGGAGACCTCCTGCTGAGGTTTAGTCACTGCGCCCCCATCTCTGCGGATAATCAATAGGTCTGAATTACAAAACCTGATGAAACCCAGCCTCCGTGAAAATTGCCCAAGGGGCCTGAGGAGAGTGCCGCGCATTGGGTGGACTGGAAGAAGGGCTTGGAACAATAATATCCCCCTGCCCCCTCCCACACACACACACACACACACACACACACACACACACACACAGTACCAGTACCACTTTGACTTTGATTTTGACAGACATGCACTTACATCACAGTGTTGGCTCATATTGCATGCATGGCAGCTCGCTCTCAGCATTTGAGATTGAGTGCGAATTGCCATTTAAAGTTGCAATAAGCAAAAAAATTTATGTTCCATATCACAGAATGACCATATTATATCTGTGGGGGTTTGATAGGGCTGTTAATCTGTACTATTGACTCTACAATTACTTTGCCAGGTGCTGAGATTACTGGCTTTCTAAACTCACTTTCCGGCCAGTGCTCTGTTTGGGAACAGCACCACTACCACCTACTCACATTTTCAGCTGCTCAGTGATGCAGGACGGTGCTACAAGCACATTTCAGTCTCCAGCCAAAAAACAAATGACAAAGCAGTATTATCATTTCAGTCTTAAAAAAAAGAAAAAGAAAAAAAAAGATGTGCCATTCCTGTTTCACATCTGTGCCTTTATTTGGGAGAACATATATACAAGATATGTTAAAAACAACATATAGTGTTTTAAAATGTACTCTCATTACATATGTTGTGTTCAACCAACACACAAATGTGCGTTAATTGTCCCAAAGATCACACACAGATGCAGTAAAAATGACACTTCTGCTTTTACAGTGTACAGAATTTTGCATCGTAATATATTACCTCTCCACTAGACATTTATTTTGGGTTTATGCTCTAATTAGGTAGCTTACTCATCTCTATTGTTGGCTCGTCTCAAAATCTCCCATTATTGTTTTATGTTGCCTCGTGGAAAAGCATCTCCATTTCCTTTTCTAGTTCAGTGTCTTTGTTTACATCTCTGTGCTACCATCGGATAGTCAACTCTCAAAATGAATCATTTCGATGCGCTGCTTGCTGAGCTTGTTAGAGGATATCTGCATCTTTATGACCGACTAAACTGCTTCTAAATCCTCATTTTCCCTCAGCCGCATTTTTTGCCATAGAACTACAGCTGCTGTTGTTGTTGTTCTCTTGGTTTTCATCACCTCTGCTCCTCACTTGTGTCTCACAAGACAAGATAACATGCCTTAACCCTGGAGCCTGACCCCGGCTTTTTGGCCTCAAGGCACTGACTTTTAAGTGGGGCACATCATCAAGTTAACATAAAATTCATAGCTAACTTGCTCCAGAGCAGGTTATGTTCAGGCTATCAGATGCAAACATATAAAACTCCACTTCCCCATCAATCAGCTCACTAGAAAAGTGGCCATTGGTAGAGATTCCAGTGGAGACAGGCTCTTCGCAGTCCACTTCTTTGTTTCCCCCGATGATTTATTATGTCAGAGATATAATAAATGATAGCAGCATCTCCAGGCCATTTGTCCACAGTGACGGTAAAAGATGGCTTCTATCAAATAGCAGGTAGCTTACAGTATAATTCATCACTGTTATCAATAATGAATGAAATTTATTGTTGCATATTAAGTGCACTAAAATTCTTTCCTAGGATTCTTGAGAGCGATTGATGTAATAGATTGCACCCATTTTCCCATCAGCACAAGCCAAGGGAGCATGAGGCTCACTTTGTGAATAGAAAAACTTTTCACCACCTCAGTGTGATGACACATTACTGTATTATTAAAAAATAGGCTCAGTGTGCCTTAATGACAGTGCAGTGAAACACATTAGAAAAAGCCTGTTGCGTTTGAACATAGAAATGTTCGTACTCTTTGCATTGCCCATGAGATTTCCTTCGCTGAGCACATACAAAGAGGTGTGATGAGTTTTTCCTCTATTGGTAGTGATGAGCATTTACACTGTTTGCAGTTTTCCTCCATTTTTCTTTATTTTATTTTATTTAGTGTGTTATTTTCAGGTGAAGTAAATATTAAAAGTCATTTTTTCCCACATCTTCTACTTTTACAGTCTGCTTAATGTGTTGAAATTGTTTGCAGCGTATGTTTACATAACCCCATAGTTTTTCATAGTCTAGTTTTTTGCTGTAATTGTTTCCTTGTTTTATTTTTCCCCTTTTTTATATTCTATTTCCCCTTTTTTATATTTATATTATATGCTTCTGAATCATTTTTCATTTGCTGCCACAACATTCGACTTTTGCTATGGGGATGAGTAAAGTTCAGTCTTATCTTAAAGGGATGAGAGGTATTAAAATACGTCTTTTGAGATGTTAGCTTATATATGGTTGTTGTTTTAGGCTGAAGAAAATACTAATACTACTGATACTACCTTCATGGATAAGTGCATATGTTGAAATGCTGATGTTTCAGGCACTAAATGAAGACTTCTCTTTTTTTCTAGTTAAAAGTAAAAAGTGCATGGGGCTATTTAACAAAGCAGGATTAGAAATTAAATCAGATAACTGTAAAAAAAAAAAAAAGATTATATTATTTCCCGGTTATAGCAATTTAATTCTGTAAAACAAATCTTGAATTTTAGGTTTAGGAATATGATTCAGTTACCCATGTTGATGATTTCTAATAATAATAAGCACAACTTCAGAAGATATTTTGTAACACATTTTAAAGTTATCTGGCTAACTTCCTAATCCTGCTTAGTTTAATATCCCCAGGATTGTCATTATTCGGTTTTGTGTAGCCAGCTATTGCAAAAACAACCTGACTATGTTGAGCTCGCTTCGTGAGACAGTCTGTTTTCTCCATGTCATCTCTTTAATCATGATGAACCTACGGAGGCATGCAGTGAAAATTCATCAACAATCCAAAGTCACAGCAAGTACACACAAATTTGTATGCGGCACCAAGTTCAAGTTTGTTTAAATTCGAGTTTGTTGTCAGTATTGGCCACTTTAAGCTGTGTGGCCTGTCGATGTTGTAATTTGATCTCAATTAGAGTTCAGTAAAAATGATAGATTATTTCATGCCCCTTTAATTGTAAATAATGATTGACTTTTTCATTGTTTACAGATCTTCCCTCCTGCCTGATGTAAAAATATCATGCCAATTATTTGGTTGAATCAGCGGGAAAGGCCAACTATCTGTTAATAATATAGTCCACTTATGAGCATGGCAGGTAGTTTTTGCAAGCATGGGCATGAGTTGTGATTGAGATAAATGTGGTGAGAGTTCAGCTTAGATGATGAGTAGAGAAAAAACAGGAGCTGGAAAACAAAAACAGAACGGAGGGATAAAAGAAGAACAGATGAGCGAGATCACATGTAGAGAGTCAGACAAATAGAGAGAGAGAGGCTATACCAAGTGTATCACTTTGGGTTGGCAGACAATGAAGCGAAGACATATGGTTGTATTGACTGTCTTTGTAGAGGTAAATAAGCTGGGCTTCATGAGGTGAAACAGCCACTGTGGTCTATTCCAGAGTTTACGAGCTGTAGGCACTTGTGCAGATTGTCCTGATGAGCTGGTTGATTAATCCCTTTGCTGCTGTTAGCCAGGGGACACAGCGGCCCGGCCGGGGCAGCACCGCTACACATTCAGCTGTGCCCTTTCTGCCCACATGACAAACTGACTGTGCTGTCAGTCTGGATGGACTGAACTTGTTGGGGGTTCAGTTTAATTAAGGAGAAGTTGCCTGCAGACCTGAAACTTACCGGGGGGATGGAGGCTGGGGGAGTCATGTGGTGTTAAAATGGTAGGATTATCGTTTCTTTCTGATCTTCTGTTTTGTAATTACTTTAAGCCTCATTTGAAACTCATAGGATTAGTCTTACCTGGGTAGGGCTGAGCGATATGGACAAAATTACATATCACAATGTCTTTGACCAAATACCTTGATATCAATATTGTGATGATATTGTAGGGGTGACAGTTGTTTTTTTTATTAGATATCTACAGAGATTTCTGTTATCTAGTCATCATTAATGTGGATATGCTGACCAATCAGGTAGAGGCAAATAACACATTGTAATAAGTTGAGAGACTTGCCTCCCTTTACTGTAATCCAGCCTTTTAAAACAGGAAAAGACAACACTTATGCCATATCATGATATTACGAGATTCAAAATCCCAAATAATATCCAGTCTCATATCACCATTTTGATAATGATACACTGGCCTATACTGGGAGTGAATATTGAGCTTGAGCAACATAGATCTGGAGCTTCAGACGTTTGCTTGATGGAAACCTCACTTCACATCAGTTTAGTCATTTTGGAACAGGTCGGTTGTTGATGACAGCTGTGGTTAATGATTAAACATGAGCTCACCACCCAGAGCCGTATACAGGGTCTTTATTGAATTGGGTAGAATATTTAGGAAACGATAATGACATGATATTGCCGAGGTGTCGTAAATCATTTAGTTTAGGAAGACAACATTTGGTGTTCTTCCGGGTCCAGCTCATTTTAATAAAGCGGGAATTGGGCAGAAACCTGAGGCACATCTGTCGACTGCTGCAGCAATTAGCACAAGATCTTGAGTTGTGCTGCTGTTTTCCTGGCACAGCCTCTCGCTCATCTCCACGCTGAGATTTTCTGCTCCAGTTTGAGTGAGGTTCTTTAATTAAACCATTAAAAAGCAAAGCGGTTTGCACAATATGCTCTGCTGCCTTCATTACAAAGCACGATCGCTTGTAATTTATTCGCTCACAATGGAGAGCATTGGATTTGAGTCGTCGTCTGTGTTGTGCGAACACCGTGTGAGCTCTTTACTTTTAGTCGCTTGTCTTTTGTTCTCCTAGCCAGAGTAAAGGTGGACATGCATGCTTTCGCTGCTCTAAATTACAAAGAGATTGATGGATGGCTGGAGCATAATGGAACTCTTGGACTGCCTCTTGTTGTGTCTGGGAGGTTTGGGGACTTAAACGCAACAGAGGATGGTAAAATTATGGAGAGAATATAGTTTTATACTGAATGTGTGGACTCAAATCAAGGTGGCAACAAATATAGACTGTAGGTTACACATTATAGATCTAAATTATTCAGGCTTTGTTTACTAATGTAAGATATTGCACCATAATACTTGCTGCCTGAATTATGTGGGATTGGTCAGTGGTCTGGCACAGGTGTGTGTGTGTGTGTGTGTGTTTGTGTGTGTGCGGTATTGTATAGCTGGGTGCAGCATGCAAGAGCTGAGCTGCTTCTGTCTCCCCAGGCTTTGCGAAGCTGAGTGTGTGCAGTGCAGCGATGGTCAGGATTTATGAAGTGTGGCCGCTCCAACTTCATGCTCCAGCAGTCAGAATCCCTGCTTGCTCATGACGTGGTCGGAGGCTCGCAGGACAAGCCTCAGCCCCCTCAGCCTGCAGCCCCACTATCACAACCCCCACCCTGCACCCCCAAGCCTCTGATATCTGTGCAAGGGAATGGGCCTGCGGTAATGACGGGAGCACTAGCAGGCTCTCATAGGAGAGACTACAGTGGAAAGAGCAGCTACACCTTTAGCATATCGTATCATGGCAGGGTTACGGGGATTTGCCTAAGGGAATAGCAGGATCTTATGGTTCAGGGGGTTTCTGTGGAGTCTTCAGGTTCAATTCACAGCCTATGAATAGAACATTAGAAGGAAAATGAATTGGATTGGCAAGGCTGTATTTTACAGCTGTGATGTTCTGTCATTTTTTAAAAAAATGCGTAGGTGGATTTTGCGATTACATGCTGATTACATAGCCATGACACTTAAGTGAGATTAAATGTATGGTTCTTCTGGTCTTTGAAGTCTCCAGTGCCTCTGTCTCAGCTTCTTTCCAGAGCTGGATGTCTAGACAAGGAGGAGAACTAGGCCTGCTGCTCAGTATTCAAGGGTTCTAGCCTGGTTGCATGCCCCCCACCCCACCCCATTATTCTTTAATCTCTTTGTCTCGTTTTATTTACAGTAACACACCTTATGAACCTGAGCAGCCAAGCATCAAAGCAGCACTTCACAGACCTCCTCTCTTCATAACTACTGTATGCTCTCTCAGTGTAAGACGAGGAGATATGTTACATGGTCAGAGATCACAGAGCACGGTTCGGCCTCCGTTGCTTTCCATGTCAAACTGGAAGGCTGACATGGAGGATGACTATTTAATACATTTCCCCAAACGCTTGGTGTCTGAGGAAACTGAAAACATCTATCTAACATTCTGGCATGTGTATTATCATTTGCTTTTCATATTTAGTCAAACTGTAACAACATTGAATTTGTTTTGAAGGACATTAGTGTCACAGAAAAACAATATTTTTCACTCACTGAGGTTTGTATGCATGCGTTATCCACAGCCCTGAGAGACAGCGAGATTACCACATTTTGCTTTGCAGCAGCCCTTGCCGTTACCACGGAAACAGTTATGTAAACATGTCAAGCACGAGATTCTTTTAAAAATGGATACAGTAGATTTTTACCTGTATCAGTTCTGCAGTGATGAGCAGGGCAACAGTTTGTCTTGCAGCACTGGCAGCGTTGTTGTCTGTTGAGCTGTGGCCCCCAACTTGTACAATCTGTCGTAAAGTTTTGCGGCTTCGCAAAATCTGAAAGTGGGATTGGCTGATAGTGTGTCTTACGTTGATGATGCCACCATCTTTAGCATTTCAGGTTTTCCATTTATAGACTGATGGAGTGCACAATCTCCTTTCATAGACCAGCGTTACTGTAATGCAGGTTTACCGCTATGAGGAGCAGAAACAAACTACGATCTCTCACTTAATGGTCTATGCTACTATTGGCATGGCACCACTTCCATTAAATATGATGGGTTAGTTAAATAATTTATGCCATTATTGATGCTGTTGATAATGCACATGTCTGAGCCATTTTTACAAAGATATTGCTCAAGATTTCATGACAATTCTGTTTTGTTTTATTTAGTACAGTCTGAAGAATGAGATGGAGAGACAAAGAGAGAGAGAGAGGGAGGGAGGTATGACTCAGGACAAAGGTCATGAGATGGATTCAAAGTCACAGCGTCACTTAAACAAGGTAGGTGCCAACTTAACCACTGCAAACCCCTGAGGTTTGGTTCCTTGAGCCGCAGTATGTCTGCAGTATGTAGCTCTCTTCATGATGGGGACAGTTTCTGCTGAATGGTTGTTTGTTCTTTGGGTGTTGGGGAACTATAAGAGCTATGTGCAATAACCAGCCCAGAGGAAATGCAGTGTAATCATACTGTGCATGTATAAAGACAAAAATAGACATACACATGAGTACATTCATACACACACATACATACACACAGGCACCAACATAAAGTATGCAGAAAGACCTATACCCAAATGTATGTGGTCTGTCTCACACACTTTATATTAATAAGGGCCTATATAGGTTTATGATAAATCTGCATAGACCAGACAGAAATGAAAAGTGGTGTTTTTAAAAGGAAAAATGAAAGTTATATGAACTCAAAGGTGGAAGAGTTATTTTAGAGGGCAAGATAGATTGTGTAACGTATATACTGAATGCTTTAGATAGCTATACCTTTTGCTGTTTTATACTGCAGTTTTACAGTCTTGTGGATATAAATTTGAAAGAAATTACATTTTCCATTTCATTGCATAGCTGTTATAAGCACTGAACATTTTCCTACAATTATCTCTATTTGTAATTTCATTATGATTTATTAAAAGTCTATAGATATTCTCGGTGCTATAATCCATGTCAGAGTGACAGTGTTGAGGGGGGCAAATAAGGTAAATGGTA
>OMKZ01005128.1:3094-14967 GCA_900302535.1 Neoniphon sammara
CCCTGCAGTTTATTCTGAATGTGCAGTTTATTGTGGTATCCTTCATCATAACACTTTTTCTACACCCCCTTTTTTTCCCTTGTGTGGGTGCGTAAAAACATCTTTTTCACTACCATTTTACTTTGAAAGTTACTACCTGTTAGTGACATTTAGCAGCTGTTGAATTGTTGCTTTAGTGATGTACGTTATGTAATGAACATGGAGCTGCTTTATTTTGTTTTCTTTTGAACTACATTTTTTATTTGACTGAGCCTCTTGCTAACAACTTATAGCCAGAGTATCACCAATAAAGCTACATTGAAAGGCATGGCCAAACTAGGGAGGACTTGCAGAGGACTAAATTTTGCTTGAGTTAGGTAATCCATCACAGTGAAAACTCCTGACCCCTTTTATTTTTGTCAAAGTTACTTTGTTGCACATGTTGATTTGAAAAGTCTGCAGGTCTTCTGGTGCATTCAGGTGCTGGTGTGAAAGCTCCAACATCTGGGACTTTCAAGTCTGAAAAACTATTCCTTCAGAATATTGTTCCTGCCAGATTAACTTTTGTTGAAGAAAGATGCAGCCAAATCCACATAATCCTCCATGTTTGCATATTGTCGTCTGGCTTGATTTTCCAACAAAACAGCATGTAAGTGATGCCATGCTGTTTCACAGCCAACTTAGAAGTCCCAGATCTCACAGCTGCCCATTAACATGTGAACACACCAGAGGAACTGAGGACTTTTCAAATAAACATGCAGAACAATAAAGTAACTTGGACAAACATTAACTGGGCCAGGATGTTCAGTGTGATGGATTACTTTTCTCAAGAAAGTTTGAAGCACAAACAAACAGAGTGAATGGAAACAGATGGCTGTCTGGGATGTAAACACATAGAAAACTCTAAACAAGTATGCTTTGGAAAACAGTGTATAGTAAGGTGAAGTTCTCATGCAGTATGGTAAGTAGGCTAAAACATAAATAAAGACCGGAATTGAACTATAATGTTTGGCTGTTTGTGCTGTTGACAAAAAATGCTGAAAGAACTGAAAGGTCCACTTTTCCACTTGCAAAAGGAGCTTTTATTGCAGGTGTAGACAGTTTGAGGGATCTTCTACTTCTTTCTGTATTTACCTGCCTGGTTTTTATCCTACGCACCTGTCAGACTGGAGAAGTCCTTTTAGGTGTGTGAACAGAATTTTTCAAAATTCTAAAATGCTAACAGGTTAGCTGTGCCCCACATGTACCCAGGTAAACTATCTGTGTCTTTACTGTAAATATAGCAAATCTCAGTATTTGGGTGGTTTTTTTTTTTGTTTTTTTTTTTTTTGTGCAGGACATCCAGCAGGTGAAGACGCCTGAGGAGCTGGAGAACTTTATGCTCAAACACGGGGAGAACATTATTGACACACTGGGAGCCGAGGTGGACCGCCTGGAGAAAGAGCTCAAGGTACTGAAACATCAAACTTCTCTTTTTTTCTCTCACTTTGTAACTTGTTGTCCCACTTTCACCACAATATATCTTGAAACTCTTTTAATTTGCTAGAAATGAGATCCTTGTGTTTGGTTATTGATTGGTTTGGCCATTTTTATTTAACTGTTTTTCTCCCTCTGCAGCAACGTAACCCAGAGGTTCGTCATGTAGACTTGGAGATTCTATAACATCTCATGGATCTCTGCCTGGGGAACATCCTGCCGCAGCAAGAAGAAGTAACTATGAGAGGAAAATGTGAAAGGAGGGCCAAGCCCACCTCTGTACCATGCGATCTGCCTCCTGCTCTGACCACCAAAAACAATCCTCTCTGCACAAGTCATCAAGTCTTACTGTAGAATAGTCCAGAACCATTTACAAGGACAGTGTTTGAACAGTGATTATGCTTTATTTTTGTTCATTCAACTTTGCCGTCAGTTAGTGCTACAAAGGGTTCAACCTGTCCTAGATCTGCCTTTTACATTCAGGTACAAGTTTATGAGGCAAAAGAGTAAGGACTCTCATTAGATTCCTCAAATTCCAAGAGTCGTTTCAATCTTTGAGTGCACAGGCAGTTATTACACAGTTTAATCTTCTAGTTGTGGCATGTGCTCACATTCCTGCATGAATGTGATTGAATTTGGTTGAGATCATAATTTCTCCAAAACAGGACCAGTGTCAATTGCTAGATTTGTACATAACGTCTAAGTTATGCTTGAACTACAGTTATAGTGTTTCCTTTATTAGTGCAAAGGAAATCAGATACCTGTAAGCTATATATCCATCAAAGGAGAGTTCTTTAACAGTTTCAAGTATATAGATTTTTTTTTAATGTAAAAGAAAAAAAAACTGAAGAACTCAAGATGGCATATTGCTATTATCACTTACTTAATGAAGGTGTGAATTGATGATGAATAGATTGTATTGCAATTACAGAAAAATATGCAATCCTCTCGTTAAAGGGTGTTAAAGAGTCTTTTCATATATTTGGTAGAGTTGAGGAGTGGACTGATCTTACAGTAGCACTTAATGAGTATCAAAGTATGCAAAAGTATAGTGGAAAACAAGGCAGCAGTTTGATGCATTATGTTCCCATACCAAGTCACTATAAAAAGTTCTTAAAAAGTTGCTGGGGAGACAAAAGGAGAATCCATTAGTCATATTGTTAATTATGCATCTATTGGGCATGTCAGTCTTAAAAGCAGCTCAGGTGGAAACAGTAATCTTTCCTCTCTCCATGCTAATAAATGCTGTTGTAGGCAGTGGCATTTGCCTCCTTGTATCACTACCCCTGGCTTGCCCGCTTGCTACTCTGAATGTTACTGCAACATTATTTAAAGTTGAGGATTAGCAGTGGTTTCACAAAGCTGGCATGTTGCCTGTCAATTGTATTCTTCCAAAGACACAGTATTTGGACCCACAGACAGAACAACCACCCATGCCTCTCTTCCAACCAGGGTAAATAATAGTGGTCTATAAAATTTTAAGGGGACTGGGCACAGTGTGTAAATTTCCATGTAAAGCATTTACATATGAGAAAATGTAACAAAACAAATGCACTATCCTCATATAGCACAGATTTCCTACAGATGTGTGGTCAACCTGTTTTGAGCTTCACACCCTTCTCTCATCATGAAAATATCAGTGTTCTGATAATTAAGGTTGTGACACAGTGTGTGTGCCGATTTTCTTCTCATTCTGCATTTTTGTCTACAGACAGGTGTATGGAGGACAGCAGGGTACAGGCCTGCTAACTAAGCTCAATGTTAAATATACAGTTTTGCAACAGGCAGTAGACTACAGTTGTTTCAGTTGTGTTGGGAGGGGTGGATATATATTTTTAATGGTGTTAATAATGTAATATTTCCCTTTGGTTATAACGATGTCATCATTGCTGAAGGACTTGGAATAAATTTAATTTATTAAACTTTTTTGCTTTCTTTGCTTGTCATGTATTTTGATTCTTTTATTTTAATTAGCTATATGTGACTGCATAAGTATGTAATTGCTCTAAATGGAAAACAGACATCTTTTGGAGGAACCTTGAGCCTCCTACCTGAACCGCTGAACCAAAAGAAGAATGCTTGCCCCTTTTAGGTTTTTGGAAATGTTGAAGGCTATTTCCCATGCGAATGCGCCTGCATGTTGGAGAGCTAAAAATTTCAAGCTTTGAGGTGGGAGTGTAGGCCTCTTCCTGTGTGATGCTTGTGATGGTTGACTGGAATGTAAACCCAAGTACATTAGATGGTGCAGTTGTAGGGATGAGAGAGGGGGAGCAGTAGCCTGTACGCTGACGTCAATAAAAACAGTCATTTCCAACCAGTCTGCGCATTGACCGACCATTCAAAACATTACGTACAGCATCGCGGCTGGACCACGCTAGACCTTATTCGACTGAAATAATTATTCGCCAAGCCTGGAGAACGGAGAAAAAGGGGGACACACTTCATTGCAGGTTTTTAACGATTAAATGTTGTCTTAACATTTGGGTGTTGCGCGCATATCAGTGTCATGTCTCGTCATATCATTCCCAAGTCAATTGTGCCAGTGCCACTGCCCATCTCGTTTCCTTTCATATCTCCCCTCCTCAGGTAAAGAGTCGCTTGTGCACGCCGATAATCAACAACCATAACCTTTTACCGATGTAGATTATTATAATGGATTAATGCGTCGAGACGCGTCTTTCACAAATGGAGATCACCAAACATAATATGTGCTTTGCTCCCCAGCCTTCTACATTACAGCCTACATTGTTGCGGTCAATATTGTTTATTTTCTTTATTTATTTATTGTACGCTAGCGCTAAAGATTCTCTATTTCGGCACGGCGTTTTTTGTCAGTATTTTTCGATGTATCCCAGCTATTTTCGACCCTTCGTTTATTTCCTTTAGCCCACAGTTGGGGGCGCAGTCGACCTGCATTGTTGGGGTCTCAAATTTTCATGCAACCTCCCCTACATCACCACAAACCCGTGGTTACAAAACCCCAAGCCCCCGTCGTTATTCTGTGCGGTTGTGAATTAAAAAAGGATTTGTGCAACAATGTAATCACCTCCCACTTCCCACGCAGGCAACGTAGCCTCACAACATCATCAGTCTTCTGTAGATCTGCGTTTACGCACTGGACGTGTGCCGTGTTTCCTTTTATTTTTTTCATAATCGCTGTGGTTGCTGTTTGAATCACAGGTACAGGAACATCTAGAACAATCCAGGTAGTTTGACGGCAGGAAAAGTCCACATGGAGGACGAGGAGCCGGCGATGCATCACCATGCTCTACGCTTTTAGCCTCTTTACAGTGCTGCCTTGTCTAATCATGTTCAAGCAGCATTGTACAGGGCTATGACAGCATAGAGAGCTCTGCTGCTGGGGCGCTGCATTTCCTTGACCCCCTGGATGACAGCCAACAAGTGACATCATCCATTAAAATTTTGAGAAGAGCGGTGCCTGTGATCTTGTTTGCATTGTTGAAATGGCAGTGCATTAGAGTGGCGTGGTCACAGTCTGCATGATGATCGACTGTGTTGTAATCTATGCACTTTTTTTGATGAAAGAACTGAAAAGGACAGAGTATTCCCCTTGTAAGAGATGAAGTTCGCTCCCTGGCTTGAATTATTCACTGGAAAGCTAACTATAAATCCCTAAGTAGCCAATACATTATTGAACTGAGTAGCAACACTGCGTTCTGTTGCCTGTGGATGTTGTCAGGGAAATCTGATTATGTCTGTGAGCAGCAATATACAAAGTGCAATTAAAGTGGTTATACCTTTTCTTGATTGTTGTGATTTATTTTAAGACAAGTGTGTTTGTTTTACTATCTTAAAAGTTATACTTTAAGTTTTTTTTTTTTTTTTTTTTGACGTGATTAATGATACCCAGTGCTCCTCTGTGAGCAAAGGTCTAGTTTCTTGGCTTGTACAGCCTGCAAACTGAGCCTCTGACTTTCCCTCTCTGTCCTGCCTCTCTGTTATCCTTAGCTCTGTCTGATATGGGATTAGTGATGAGAGCATTGTTAATGAGGGATCTTCCTCGCTACTAATTAGCCAACAAGCTTAAGTTCACTAGAGGCGAGACTATGGCTGCTCAGTGGACAAACCAGTGTACAGTCTCAGATGGAGAGTTTCCAGTTAAGTTTTACCACATCCTAATGGGCAAATTATGAGAAAGAGTTAAGATATCTGCTTAACATGTCAGCAGTTAAATGTTAATCCCAAGCTACAAGCATACTCATTGTAACATTAACAAAACCACAAATTTTCATCGTTCAGTTATTTTATTACAAATGCTGTTTAATTGACAATGCCCATGGAAGAAAAGCCAGGGCCTGTGTGTGCAGAGCATTATTCACTGACTCTGATGCAGTCCAGTGCTGGGTCCTGTTGTCAGGTCCTGGGGCGAGGAAGGGTGTTGGGTCAGGCACTAAACATCCTCACTGGCTGCAGCTCAGACACGGCTGCAGGCCGTTCTCATTGCAGGAAGTGCACTTGAGGGCTTTGAAGGAGTCCGTGAAACAGTTGCGAAACACGGACATCTTGCTGCCATGGCACATTGGACATGGGATGAAGGCAAAGCCCCCACAGGTCTGGCACATGTGGGGTTGCTGTACCCTCTAGAGAAATAGATAGTTATATATAAATAACATTGTTATAGGTAGAATTAGATATCCAACATTTAAAAAAAGTGTAACCTGCCCTTAAAAGATCTAAAATACACAATTGAAGCAAATGCTGCTATTTTTAATAACTGTGTGACTTAATTCCTTCCTTGTAACAATGTTTTGTTTTTTCACACAATGGAAATGTTTTGGTGTAGAACTCCATGCCTGCAACTTGCCCATTTTTAGACTGATTAGTGTGTGCATGACCTTTTAAGGCTGCATACTTTTTTAATAGCCAGCAGTGATTGGAGTGCATGACTTAAATGCCATCACACTGCTTTGTATTCTGTTATGAAGATTTCTGTTAGGTCTGACCTCCAAATTAAAGCGAAGGTCTGAGTAAAGGCCAGTGCTTGTATGACGAACATTACTTTAGCTCGGTGTGATAGAGATCACACAATCTCCGTTTGCACCACTGAGGGATATGCTCTGCGCTGGTGTGTTTGAACAAATGTGTTGGAAGCAGAATCAATAACATGCTGTCCATTATTGATGGTGACTTATTGATGTGCATCTTTTACATGGCGGTTCACTCATGTTTTATTAATGCCATTGAGTAGGGAGGGGAAATGATTGCTCCTATTTTCATTGTGCTCATCTCAGTGGCTTTAATCAAACAAAAAGGGCTAATATATTATGACTTCATGCTTATATGTGTCACTGAGTAGATTGTTTAATAAATCTAACATAAAACATTAATTTGAACATATGAACACATCAATATGCTTCAAAGCAAGCAGCTGACTCAAAATTATATATTTGACTGCTATCACTTATTAATGATGTGACTTCAAAGGCAAATACTGTAAAAACATACCTCAATTTTTGTCAGAAGATCTTGAAGCTCTCCTGATTCATTCATATCTAGTATTTTCTCAGCACCCTGCAAAATGAGCTTCATGTCAAAAGTCAATATCTTCAGACTCTGTGAATGTAGTTGGACAAGGTATTAAGGCCAGATACTATTAGAGAGGCATAATAAGAACTAACCCCAAGGTAGTGTCCATCAATGAACACGACTGGTAATGAGGGAGGTTCTCCCACACGTTTGCACCGCTCCTCCAAGTCCTTTCCATACTCACTGTCCAGGGCAATGTTCTTCTCAACAAACTTCACTCTGTGGTTCTGAAAGATCTTTCGGACCAGCTCACATCGCTCGAAGGTCGTCCTCACCACACGGAAACTTGTAGTGTAGATCACTATCCGCCCAAATTCAAGAGACAACTCTGGCTAAGAAGAAGATAAACAACAAGTGATTTGAAAAAATTGGAAATGACCTCTTTGGCTTTCCCTACTGCACCTGAATCCTGATCCTTTTTGGTGTTCTCTTGAGTATTTGATTTGTCTTTTATATTTCTTCCATTTTACCTTAATGTTTCAGATTAACTGTACAGACCAAATCATACTTCCCAGTAACAGGAGCTCTACATTGTGGCAAAAACATCCTAATGTGTGTAGGCGTAAGACTGAGAAAAGAGTAGCATAAGGTGTCAAACTTGACACATAGTTGTAGCACTAGCAGTATTAATATAAATAATAATCCAGTGATATTACCACTATTGTGTTTACTTAAGATTAGACACCACTTTTTCAACTGACCCATGTGCATATCAGCTTCATCCTCAAAGTGAATAATCCCATTTAAAGCCGCTCACAAACATTATCTAGTCTACACTGAGGTTTTTCATGCACCTAATAAAATAATACAAACAAATGTTTTCTTCAGCATGACCCTCTACATTACCTTTGGTGCAATGAGACCTAGAGTTACCCAAGGGCAACAAACAGATCTTTGTGCAGGGAAACTAGAAAGCGAAGTGCTGAGAATTCATTAACCTGATTAGCTTCTCTTGAAACACTTAACGAAATGCGTCATTAATCTTTAATTGTCCTGTGACCTTGTCCTCTTTTGTGTGCTTTTATCACAGTCACACGCCTATATGTTGCTCCCTACCTGTAACTAGACTTCAGTCAGAGAGCATGGACAACACTCTGATTTGAAGTAAAATTGATATCTTACAAGAAATTTGACAAACAGCAATGATGCATCCAACGGTGAGATAAAATTGGGGTCTTTCAAATGTACTTACACCACTGGATTTGGGAAGGTTTTCAAACAATGCTTGACCTGCGCTGACTTTGTGCTTGACGCCCCTCACAGTTCCATTTTTGCTCAGTATGTTGACCCTCTTGGTGGTGAACATCCGGTCCTTTGTGGCCCCCGCGTACATGAGCAGATCATCAGGCTCACTCTCACTGTCATCCAGCTCAGACCCCACGAAACCATACAGGTGTCCGTTTGCATCTCCGCTTGTTGAGGGGGTGCTGGCCCGGTCAGCGTCCGAGCTGCTGGTGCAGTCTGAATCCAGGGAGTCCGAAGGCCCCTCATCCTTGAACATCTCCTTCAGGACTCGGCCGCTGCTCCCTGAAGCCACGCGGAACCTCACCCGCTTCTGTGGCTTCTCCCCTCCCGCCATCAACACTGTCCCCTCCATTGGAAATCCACCGGCAGATTACATGGTCCACAACCCTGCTGTCCGGTCCCTTCCTTTTAATTTAGAAATAAACATCTAGCTCAGACAAACTATTTTTTCTCATGGATTACAAGAGTGTTTAATCCTCACAGTTTGAACAGTTCTAAAAATGACCGAGACTCTAAGCTGCCTTACAGTCAGAGTCACACAGGCAGTAAATAATACATGCATTTCTACCATGGTAACCAAGCAAGTAAACTGATAGTTGTCTTTGAATTATTGATCACAGTTTACACAGTTTTCACCAAAGCTTTGACAGAAGAGTTTTAATGGCCTGACTTCATAGGGGCGATTCAAACAAACATTCCTTCCTCTTAGGATTAGAAGAGCAGCATGAGGTAAGCTCATGCTGTGAGACAAAAACAACTTCATTATCAGTCAAAGTATAGTACATTTTCACGAGAGCTACTGCACAATGTTACCTCCTACAGGTTCATTTTATGGGGGGATTTTGAGTGTGAAGTAAGATAAATAATTCTGCAAGTTTCTACTGTGTTAGCTGTTTGTGTTTGAAAATCTTTATGCCTGCAATTTCCACCGAATATTACAACTTCTGTCAACTAGACTAGACTTGCAAAGCCTTCTGGAATTTCTCTTGTGTTGTTGCCCTGAACTGAACTGTATTCTGCATTGTGTGTGTTAAGCATGCTCTCTCAGAAGTATGCTCCAACATCTCACACACACTACCCATGTGAATGAATGGCATTAAGGGACATCCACCCTTTTGTCTCCACTGGTGTATGCAGTTCCCTCCCTTTGCACGCTGCTGTTACATCTGACACGGAGGAGGGTGGGAGTGCAGGTGTTCACCGTCCAGGCAGCCAACACAGCAGAAGTGGACCAGACCATATAATGTGTCACAGCTACACAATACAGCAGCGTGTCCACAGAGATAGTTTTTGTGTCACAGGTGATGAAGCGTTTCCCAGGAAATGTGACACGTCAGCTTATAGTGGTGACAGCACCACTCTGTTTGAGTGGCAAAGTTTGGCCTCTGAGGTAAGAGCCGGCCCTTTCCCTTAACACCCTGCCCTCACCTGTCCATGTTACCTCAGGCTCATCAGGAGAGAAAACTCAGTGGGGAAAGTCTAATGTGCCAAATTAAGATTTATTGGCATCTTGAGGCGTATAATAGCTTGGGCTTGGCTGCAGCGCCAAGTCCTATTGATCCAAAGTGACACCAACTGTCCTTTTAAACTCTTTTTTTATTATAAGGCTATTACAACAGCTATTACAATATGGCCTGTGAAGGGTCATTATGTATTATTGCCAGTAAGGGCCAATATTAAAGGTGTAGATGCCATCAGGACTTTCAAATAAACTGCTGAGGAGCTTAGAAAAGCTAGATCAGCATCATCTTTCCCAGCACCTCTTTTATAGAACTTAGTAATGATCTTGTTGCTCTTGACTCCCCTCCTTGTATTTTACCTCTGTTTCTTACTTTCCTTACATTGATTTTTGTTTTTGCCCTCTTATTTTCTCCTTTGTGAAGCACTTTCTGTCTGTAGGGTCAAAAATGATATCGATGTTACAAATTAGGGTTAAACTTGTATGTTGGTTTGCCAATATATTGAGCCAAGTTTTGCTTTTCATTGAATATGAGAGATCAGTTAGTCATTGTGTCTACCTCTGATATGATGGAAGTCAGCTACATGAACAGCTACATAAAAATTTTTAAAACTTGAAATGACTGTTGATTTTCTTTGCACATTCTATTTCTTCATTCAAGTTTTCAGTGATGCTTTTAGTAAATTAGTTATTTAGTTTAAATTAGTATATTACAGTTTTCCCTATCATTGAAAGGGTGCAGTGGGTCACACTGACTTAAACAACTGCTGATGCTAAAAGAATTTCATTAGTATGGATTTCAGTGGACAGTTTTTATGTCACATGATGCAGGCTGTTTCAGAGGCTTTTTCACCCTCACAAAAATAAAATGTTAGGGCATTCAATACTTGTAATTTTTGGCAAGAAAATGGGCAATGCTGAATCTTGGCACAAACATATGCTGTCAGCAGCTTCAGTGAGAGTTAACAATATTAGCTTTCAAAGCACATATGGCTCGAACCATTAAAAAAAAATAAAAAAATAAAAATGAATTCTATGATATGATATTGTACTATACCATACAATACAATGTGATGCAATGCAAAATGATACCATAAGACATGATGACATTATTATACCATAATGACCAGAATATCTTGCTTCTCATAGATCATAGACTGCACACTATGGGACAAATCGGTAAGTCAATGCCTGGAACAAAATGTTTATGTCACATTTCCTGTCAGCTGAAGAAACAATATTATGTACTGATGACTGTACTATTAGAATCACACTATATACATTAATTTGTCTTTATTTAACAATATTTAATTTTTGTTCTCCTCATTTGCAAACCTTTCAGCTGTCTTATTCCAACAAATGGCTTCCTATGAAGAGTGCTACGATGGTACTGATGAAACATTACATGGCAATACGCTCTCTGTTTTGTTCAACATTATATGTAGCATCCAGAAAGCCAGGGCCTGCTGTTATCTGCATAGAGTTCAGTGAAACACACCCACACCATGCTGAGTCAAGGAGCCATTTTATCTTACTTTAGCACGTTCAGACAAGACTTCACTGTGATGGTGATAGTCTGTTCGACCTAAAGAACTTATCTCTCAGCCCTCCTCATCAGTAGTGCTAATGTATCTTCACCAGCCATCTCAACTGCTATTAAAAAAAAAAAAAAAGCCATTTGAAAAGATAATGGCTTGGTTCACGCTCTTTAATTTCATTGCTGCTTCTCAAGTCTTTTTTGTTATAACTGAGTAGGGGAAAAAAAAGCCCAGAAGACAGGGTGACAAATGTTTTTAATTTTGTGTGGCTTGAATATGCAAATGTACTTCTACAGTGCCTCTGTGATTGTCATGAATATATCATATGTGGCTGATCTACTGCACATTTTTTGTCTAAGATTAGTCTCTGTAATAGGAAAGCATCAGACTGTTCTTTCCACATCTAGAGACTTGAAAATGGTATTCAATATCTGGTTGGTATGTATAATATCCCTCTTATTTCTGGGGAGAGTAGTTGCAACAAAGGCACACAGACCATTAAGATTTTGACAAGATGATTCACAAATATTAATTAATTCTCGAGAATAGGGTTTAGGTAACAGGAATGAAATGACTCCACAGTGATACACCATTTGTGATTACTTCCCATCAAATACAGCTCACCCTCC
>OMKZ01005131.1:5242-16324 GCA_900302535.1 Neoniphon sammara
GAGAGTACTTTTTCTCTTGTATAGACATTTTTTTTGAATAAAAATAAATGAAATCAGTGGCTCTGTGTTTGTCATGCGCATCTGAAACACAAATGTGAGTGACATGTAAGTGTCCAGGGGTAAAAATAGACACAGTAGTTTGACAGATAGATAAATAGTAAGTACAGCTCAATAGATACACATACTAATGAATAGATATTGACTAATTAAATTCTTATTTAAACCAAGTAAGTTGACATTTTTTTTAATTTACATCAGTGGCCTTAGGGAGTAGTTGCTGGGGAGGGAAAATTTCTCATATTCATACCTGGCAACTGCCTGGTTCTATCACAGTCAAATACTAGGCCACTAACTAAGAGTGCAGGTGGAGGGTGACTGCCTTGCTCAAGGTCACCTCAGTGGCTGTTGTTAATGGAAGGGAAAGCTTTGCTTGTTTTCCTCCACCCATTCACACTGCCCCAGCTAGACCTAGGTCTTCAAACCAGATCCATTCATAAATCTGCCTCACTAAACTTCAGGCTACTGCTGCTCCCTTCTGACAAACAGAGAGAGCACAGATTTACCACATATATTCCCTAATTGTAAACTATAATGAAACAGATTGGAGATTATAGATTCCCATGATATTCAGCAGATGACTATGCTGACATCCAATGGTGAAATAGTAATTCAATCTCCTGTAAAGAGCAGAAATAGTTTGCACACAGAAACTAGGTGTTTTATTTATTTTTTTATTGATGATATAGTACATTGTATTTTTCCTGCCCTATGTTATAACTATAATATTCATATGGACATTTATAACCTTGCTGTGATATTTGTATAGTCTTCTAAAATCTGATTTTAGAAAAATTGTTATTTTTCATAAAGAACACGCGCACATAGACACAGCAAAAACTTGTCTTACAACGTCCTCTAGCGGCTCGCATATGAAATGTTGCATGGTATTTCGTTTGGCGCCGATGGAGGGAGTCACTCTTGAGATCTTTGGTCAGTCAGACGGCAGAACTTCCGGTCGGCATTTTGTTCTACGAGAGGAGAGCCTCTTGATCATCGCAACAATCGTCATATTTCTCATTTACTGTCGAAATTGGCTACGCTGTTTATTTATGTCGGTGCAGACCGACTGAAACACCGAAGAACGAATGTTTCCCCATAAATTTATGTTGAAACATTCACCCTTGAGTGACGGAAGAAGAACGAATCAGTCCGACCCGGATTATTGTTGATAGCTAGCAAGCTAGCTAACCAGCTAGCTGGCAAGCCAATCGAGTTCCTTTTGGAGGAGCTGCGAGAGAGAAGAAAGGGGGAGCTAGAGATACGGACACGGACACAAACCAAGCTAAAACATTCCCCTCCCTTTGAACGCAACATCCGAAGGTAAATATATTCAGTTCCCCATCTTGATGAAGTAAACTTTCTAAATTGCGATGATTTTTTTCTAAATAAATGTTCCGCGGCAGACCACCTATAGCGTCGATAATCGTTGACCGAGAGGCAACGGAAGCTAACGAACTAGCCAACCAGCTAGCTAGGTGTGTTTTTGCTCTGCCGAGGCGCACGGCCTCAACTGGATGTCATTTGTCGAGCCCGAGGATTGGGCCGTTGCCACGGAATTAGAATCTGTGCCGTTGCCTTTACATCTTGTTGCCCGTTTCCTTCGCTTTTTCTCTAGCTCACAGAAGGTTGGCCAACCTTAATTAATCTGATAAGCAGTTCATAGATTTATATCGATTATCTTTCATTTCTTTTGACGGAACGTCGTTAGTAGCTAACTAACAACAGTTACAGCTAGTTAGCTTAACTAGCTAGCCATTAAAGCGCGACTATTGTTGTTAGCTAATGTTAGGCAGCTAACGTAAGTGAGCCTAGCTGCTAGTGTAAGTGGCAACATTAGCTACGCGGCTAACTCGAAAGCTATCCAGGCAGTTAACTTCATGGCAGCGTAATAATGGGTTTGTTCACAAATAGCGGATAGCCACTTGCATTTCTAGCTCACTAAGATAAACAGTTAGTTGGATGGCTGACGTTTTGTTAGCTAACGTTATTTTATATCGTTTGAGTTATCTTATACGTTCTGTTTTGGCTTCTGGTTGGCAGGACTGACGTTAGTTTAGATTGGTGTCCTGTTTTGAAATGTTTTGACCTCCTACTGACTGAGTACAAGCCACCCAGGTTATTCTGAAGTATTGGAGTCTGGTAGATAGGTTAATATTGTTAGTGAGGATCGTAAATGTGTTTGCATCTTAACCACAACAAACACTGTTTCATTGCTTTCTGCAGCAACGTTAGCCAGCTTGCTAAAAGCATACGGTTACTGTTAGCTACAGGAGGATGCAGCCCCCCCACTACTGCCGCCGCCACCATCACAGTGCATCTGTTCCTTTGTGCTGCCTCCTGCCTGTCAGTCTCACAGCTGTCAGCCAAGCCCCTGCCTAGAGAGAGAGAGAGAGGGCATAGACACAGCGTGCGGCAACTAGCTGGTGTTGTTGACATTATCCATCTATAGACTGGTTGTATGACATGCAGAACCTGTTTCACATATATCTTATAAGTCCTTAGTGAATGAATTGGAATCGTTTGTTAGTTGCAATATTGTGTCGACCAATTTGCATGCCCTCAGTTTCATGCAGAAGTTATTTGAAGAAGTTTTGGCATATCTGTAGAAAAAAATCTTTATCGGGGGAGTTGCTCCTATGGTTAAAATTGCTTCAAACAATTTTGTTTACAGTCTTGAGGAATTTGTGGCAAAAGAATGAACGTTGTCAGTTTAAATGCATATGTGATGATGAATTTTATAATTCAGTGTAGTTCAGTATTTTGATTTGGACTGTTTTTTAGGTTAACTGCCATAAAAAGAAGCGCAATATGCTTCTGTGTGTTTTCTTTTGCCAAGTCTGATGTAGTACCATTTTTTTCTTTCAACAGACTGTAGGAGTAGGACTTTTCTCTGAAATGTCAGTGGGTCCAACCGAGACTGAACAGAGTTCTTCAAAAAGGTATTTGCATCAGCAGGCAGTGGCTAAACTAATGGTTTGAGTCATTCAAGATTTCTTAATCATTAAGTATTGTTTTTTCATATTAAGGCAAAGTCAGTGTAGTTTTTTTGTGTTTGCAAGAGTTAGGAAAATACAGCCTGTTTTGCATGTTATCATTGTTGATGTCTGGATGCAAGAGAAATCAAAATTTGGAGAGAGACGAGAGCCATAAGCTGGCCTTCTTACTTCTTGTTGTAGCAACCAGGCTTATCCATGAAGCGTGGGCTGCGTTTAGATATTCTGAATATTGCAGCTGGCTTTTCCCTCCCCTTTTCCTTGATTTCTCTCATAGTCTTGCTTAAGAGATCAAGGACATCTCATAAGGAAATGCATTTAAACTATATGAAATCATCATGGGCCCCAGCTTGTCCACTTGTGCCACATGGATTTTAAAACATGTCATGCTTCTAAAGAAAAGTTCATGTCACATTCAGGCCTATGGTTTAAAATCAGTTCAGAAAATCAGACTTGTAAGTTAGTAATTGGACCATTCAGGACAGGAAGCTGCTCAGTAATTATTCCAGTTTTCCTCATGTAAAGTCTGTGTAAAGGTAAATCAGTCGAGAATTGTGGAGAAAAGACTTTAAATGTCGATGTACTCACAGTTGTTAACACTGAAAGATTAATATTAATGACAGAACCAATTACACATTTCTGCACATTTTTGCCAGCTGATGAAAGATACAAAGGATAAAACAAGCAAGATTTCAAAACAGGAAAAAAGATAAAAATATTGACTTTGATTCAGGACAGCCCACATCAACTATCACTAATTAATATTTGTAGATATTCTCTATATGAAATTGGTGACACATCTGTTGGCAATAGACTTACTTGGGTAGTGCAGTCATTTCATGCAGAGAATGCATGCATGAAATGATTGCACATTATGCATCTTCTGCTAGTGACTGACCACTGTATCATCACATTTATTCATAGAACTCAAGTATCAGATATCAAAATAAGTATCATTTTATTAAACTAATCTTCAGTAAACTGCAACTAAACTGTAAAAGACTGAAAGGTTCTGTGTTTTAATAAATTGGAATTTGATAATGATTTGATAATGTTCCTTTATTTGTTTATTTAAAAAATTTACTGATGCTCTGTCTCTGTATATAGTATGTAATAGTAGTAGTAATAATATAGTTAAATTCCGCAGCAGGATGGCTTAGTAATTAGTGAGCTTGTCCCCCAAACAAAGGGTCCAGGTTCAATGTCTGTGTAGCCATACCTGTTGAAGTATCTTAAGTGAGACACTTCTGCTCCACGCACTTCAGAGGCACCTCATCAGCAAGCCAAACTGGTGTTCTAAGCAGAGAGTTCCCCCTTTTAGATCAGTATAATATACCAAAGAATAATATTCTGGATGTGCAAATGAAAACAAAGGATCACACATTAGTAGATGATGAACATGACCTTTTTTCTTAGATGACAGAATTTAATAGAACACACTTAAATGACAAAACACTCAAATTTTTTACTTAACAAAATCTGATTTCATTTTCAAATCAGTGTGGATTGCCAGTGTCAGTCTTTGATTTCATTTTATAGCCCATATCTGGTGTTAATTAGTGTTGAGTCGATTTCATGTACAGGACATCCCTTTTGTTTTTACTTGTTTTTGTTTTTACAGCCACCCTCTTTTGTTTTTGTGCCTTCTAGTTTTCTCCCCTTATCTCTGCATCTTTTTCCTCCTTTTTTGTCTTGGTGTTTCCCCCCTTCACTGCCCACTAACTCTTACCTTCTTTCTTCCTTACTTTTCCTTCCCTTTCCTCTCCCGTGTCCCTCCTTTCTTCTCACTGTGTCACCCCAACCCTTTTCTTCCAGGTGTCAGGAGATGTGAGGACGGGTGTGTCGTCCATCGACCCCCCGATCTACCTGTGTATCGACACACTCCCCCACCCTCACCTTCAGCATGAATGGGGATATGCCTCATGTTCCCATCACCACTCTTGCTGGGATCGCTAGCCTCACAGACTGTAAGTAGCACACAGCCCCATTACAAATGCACAGTTCTTGTAACAATTTTATTCTCTCCCATAGTTTAGAATGCTAGCTGAAAAGTTCTGTCTGAACTAATATTAATTTACAATTGTGATTGTGTTCTTCCTTGTTTCTCTTGCTTTGTCTGCCTCTCTCTCCCTGTTTTCTACCACTGTCTCCTCTCTTGGTTGCCCCTGTCCCTCATGTTGCTCTTTCTTTTCTCTCTCACACTTCTCCCTGCCTCTCTGTCTTTTTCCCCACCTCCCTGCCTTCTTCTTTTCCTCTGTCTGTCTTCTTGTCTCAGTGTTGAACCAGCTGCCCCTGCCCTCCCCTCTCCCGGCCACCACCACTAAGAGCCTGCTCTACAATGGGAGGATCGCAGAAGACGTCACCTGTCTGCTGGCCTGTCGGGACGAGAACCTGGCCTCACAGCTAGCCCATGGCCTCAACCAGGTCTCCACAGAGCACATGTGAGTATATGAGCATCAGTGCTTGTGTGGCAAATGACCATCTAATTCTCAAGCCTTAACTTTGGAGCACTCAGAGGGGTCCTGACTTATAAGGGTTTAACTGGTCTGTGATAAAGCTTGGGGCCTGATGTAACTGCTATAAAAATGATCTGTAAAATCTTAAAATTAATTGTAAACCAAACAGGTAACAAATGAAGAGAAGCCAGAATTGTAGTGATGTGGTTTTGTCTGTTTGTTCTAGTTAAAATTTGTGCATTTTGAATAAGATGGATTTAAATTATCAGCTAAGTTCTGGAGTATTTTAGTAGTTTTGCCTGACTTTTTTATTCAAAATACACCATGAAAGTAGAACAGTGTGAATGCTCTATTCTTCATTGTATGGATTCTGTCCAGCACATGTTGAAAATCATGAAGTAGAGTTTTTATATTTAATTCTTTGTGTTACCAATCCACCATGATCTGTATGTATTATGGTTTGATTGAGCCTGTTCTGTGTGTGTTTCCAGAGAGCTGAAGGACAACCTGGGTAGCGATGAGCCAGAGGGAGATGCACCACTGCTGCTGCAGACCATGCTGGCCAGGAACCCTGGCATCTTCAGGGAGAAAAGTAATGAAACACATACATCCAGGACATTCTGACACTTACATGTACATACACAATACACAACACAATCACACAGACATTAATAAATTAAATACATGTGTACCTAAAATCTCACCTGTTACCTCTACGCAGAATGTCTTTAGTTCCAAAATAATAACAGAATCTCACCCGTTTTCCTCACTATTCCTAAGCAGATGTTATGCAGCAGCCTATGGTACCACAGTACAAGATTACCCAGAATTCCATGCATAGCCCGGCCCAGTCTGGGACCTTCCAGCAGACAGCCATTTCTCCCAACCCATCAAGGTAGGTCGGAGTGAGAAGTAGAGCTAACTAGCATCTTAGTACAGCATAAATGGCAAGTGATGCCATTTATAATGATTATTACCATTTTTACATTATTTCTCTTTTGTTTTCTGACCATTTCTGTTTAGTGATGACATCACATCATTTGCTTTTATCTACTTTGATTAATAATTCACTCTATATATGTCTAGTGTTGTCAAAAAAATCTGACTGCATGGTAAATACTGTATATTTCATATTAATTTTATCTTTCCACAACCTTCCTGCTCTACTTCTCTTACCCCCTTACCATGCTAATTTCCTTCCTGCCTGTTTTCTTCTTCATCTCTACCAGTCGTTTTGTGTCGCCCCAATCTGGCTCCAGCAGCCGGTACATGGGCCAGCAGAACAGTCCAGTACCCAGTCCTTACACTCCTCAGAGTCCTGCCCCTGGCTACATCCAGCAGTATCCCCACCAACAACCACCCAGCTATAACCAACACCAACAGATACAGCAAGGTAACACTCAAGAATATGTGTGTGCGCGCATAGTTTTTGTTTGTATATAGATCAGTGTTCATAGAAGTTTGCTGATTACCTTTGTGATGGGAATGGTATGTGCAAAATGTTTTTTATTCCTCTAATTAAAAATCAATTAATGATAGGTTTGATACTTTTTCAGTTGTGTGTGCATTAGGGATGTAAATAATGAGTAAGTAACCAATGGGTAACTGAGTAAATAAATGGGTAAATGAGAAAGTAACAAGTAGTAACTAAGTGTTTGTATTCTCTCTCTTTTTTAAAGATTGTTTTTTGCAGTTTCTGCTTTATTTGACAGTAACAGTATAGTTAGAAAGGAAAGAGAGAGGGGATGACATGCAGCAAAGGGAGCGGGTTGGACTTGAACCTGTGCTGCCATGATAATAATATGTGGTATCCGCTATACACAGTGAGCCAATGGAGTGAACCAGCGCTCGTTTTCTCTAACTGAATAGACTGAATAGTATCCAGTAACTCTTTTCCTGTTTTGTTTTTTTATTTTTAAAATATATATTTCCAGTGTCGTTGGACTGTGTGAAATAACTCCATAATTGATCGTGTTGGTCTCTCTAAATCATATGTGTGTTTAATATGCAGTCACGCCAACTCACCAGAAAACATAAAGTTTTGATAGATAGCTTCTGTCCATTGTTGGTTTGCTTTGGAACGTGAATGTGGTGGGCGGAGTAAAAATATAGTAAGAAGAAAACATGCCAGTAAGGCGTTGTTCATAATGGTTGTACTTACAGAAAAAACAAAATAGACTATGCACTATAAATTTAGTGGAAAATACTGACCAGGAAAACATGAAATCATCCCACATTGCACCAGGCTTTCTCCATTCTATCTTTGTCTTTGTAATCCTTAACAACATTATTTACAATAGTGGGATGGCGTCCACTGCATTATCTCAGTTTTGGACCCTATTTTCCCTCAAGTGAATGGTAATGTATCTGAATCGCAATTTAGAGAGTTTACTTCATTTAATCAACACCATGCACTACATCATAGAAGCAAAGGGCATGACACAGTCAAACCTGTGCCTTTAATGAGCTAAATTGACAGGAAATATCAGTTGTAAATGCCATCTTATGCAGTGTTCCAGAGTTTGCTGAACTTTGTATTACAAAAAATGCAACGAAACCACAAGTTAGGATTCCACATAAATTTTGATTTTTTGGCCTTGGGGTTTCAGAGGTGTGGTAAACTCATGCCATGTCAAGATGGTGACCTACAGTGTAAATATTACATTTTGTTGCTTTATAAATGTTTATACTCCTCAAAATACTCATTAATTTTTTTGCACTGCAGGCATTAAGTTTATCAAAACAACTGTGTGGTAAATGGTTAAACATAGAAATTTGAGATGTAAATTTGCACATATTGTGGCTAATGTTCTATGCTAACTTGCTAGCTAATTTTACCAAATATCATTGACATAATATTAGCTGTAGCATTGGGAGCATTATTTACATGGTGCAGACAAAATCTGGCAGGCATCCATGTTCTTCCCCTACTCTTTCTGAGCTGTACATGGAAGTTGTAATTACAACTTATCAGCTGTGAATTCCTGACTTCGACTTGGAAAGGAATACAGCATTCATGCTTCAAAACACCTAAAAATAAGTCTAAAACCGAAATTTACTTTGGCTGCTAAAATATAGTAATATAAAAAATCTACAGCTGTATTGATGTTTTTGTGTACTTTAAACTGAATATGAAAGTTAGTATTTTCATGCATGCAGTGGTTTATTGACAATTAAACTGCATTTTTTTGCATAACTTGCATATAAAAAGTTTTGGATCTCAGGAAAATTGAAAGCTTTTGTCAAATGTATCTGCTGGGATCATTAAATACAAATACAAGTTAATACAACTGAATTGTTTCTTTAATTTGATTTTAGTTTGTAGAATGTTGTTGCTTTTTGTCTATGATGGAGCTGCAGATATATTGTACTTAAGTATAAAACCAACAAGACAAATACAACAGCTTTTACAAATCGTTGAAAAATGGCTTTCAGTTACTTAAGTCATCATGGACTCGTATTCCAGCAGCATGGCATCAGAAGGCTGCAAAATTATGTGCCTCAAGTTGGGCATCTAGGTGATTTCATTTCAAGGACCCCAAAATTCGTACACATGAAGTCACAGATGCCCATTTAGTAGGAATTCTGAAAAATCTGAAAAGATTTTTGTTGTCGCATGGAAATTGCTGCTGAATTAGGATGGTCATAACCCCTGAAACATCCCACACTGGGAACTTCTGCTACAGCTGATCAAATACTCAGTACAAAATTCTCCAGTAAAACCCCGGTTCAAGAGAGGTCCTGATGCTGTCTCTTGTTAAAGCAAAATCAAAAATTAGATTTTGGACCAGTTGATTTATGTCTTTATGGACACACATTATTTAATGCCAATAGAGAAACCCCATTGCTTTTTGTGCTGTCCCCATATTTTTTTTTGATGGTTTAAAGAATTGGATGTGGTGTATTCTTCACTTTATCTGGCAGTGTCCGTGGCCAGCCCCATGGTTCCAGGTGGCATAAGGAACATCCATGAGGGCAAAGTGTCGGGTCAAATGGCCAACACTGCCAACCACCACCCGGACAGACATGGCACTGACGATTACCTTAATATTGTACCCAGGCTGGGCAATGAGGTAAGACTTTGATACCTACTTTACAACCCAAACTGAGAAGCAACATGAGAATAAACAAAGAAAGGGATGCATGTTCAGTCACAAATCTATTCAAGCAAGAAATGCTGAAAATGAAATGCTGGTGGCCAGTCATTGTGAATTTTCATGTGGTGTATATTTGGTACCTGTTAAATTGCAAGATTATCATCACGTATGATGGTGTTCCCCACAGCATTTTTCTTCAGCAAAACATGGTGAAATCCTGGTTTAATGCTCATTCCTGGTAGCTAACCTTTGTCATGTCTGTGTGTCCAGGAGGGTGATTCGGCCATGAGGAATGCTTCTTTCCCTCTGAGGTCTCCCCAATCCGGCTGCTCTCCAGCAGGGAGTGAAGGAACTCCCAAACGTAAGGAGGCGGGGGGTAAAGGAGGGACTAGAGTGAATACACACAAACTCACCTCTTCTCATTTAGAGAGCCACCTTTTTCTGCTTAAAAAGCATTAGAATCTGCATTTCACACTATAGTAGTTTGATGCCATCAGACCTCAAAAGTGATGTTAGGCCATATGTTTTCTTTCCTCTCTTAACCTTAGTGACTTTCTTCCTTTACGAAAAGATTGGATATCATTAGAGTGGAATAGTTGTTTTTTTTAGTTAGTTTTGGATTCATGTGTTTTTTTTATGCCATGAAAGACTTTCTTTTCATTTTGGCTTTGCTCCTTCACAGCGGGCTCTCGTCCCCCGCTGATTCTGCAGTCACCACCTCCCTATGCAGCCTCACCAAGGGAGGGGGGACCTGACCAGAAACAGCAGCTTCAGCAAAGGAAGAAAGGCCCAGCGGTGAAAGAGGAGAAAGATATGTACGACATTGTCAGTTCTCCAAACAAGGACTCCACTAAACTCACCCTCAAGCTGTCCAGGGTCAAGTCCAGTGAGTCTGATCCCCCTGGTAAGTGCTTTGTGAACTGACAATGAAGATTTGAAGTTATCTAAATCTACAGGTTGTCCACAGCTATCAGTCAGCTATCCTGACTCATAGTGACTATTATAGGAGAAGCACTTTTAAAACAAACCTCTAACAACTTACTTAATTTTTTTATTTTTATTTTTATTTTTGTTTTTGTTTTTAACACCCCAGGTGAGGTTGTGCCAGGTATGGAGCAGAACTCAGACAACATGGAGGCTGAACTGGGTTTCCAGCAGGTGCCTGTTCTCCAGCAGAACCTGGGAGCACGCCAGCAGCAACTACAACAGCAACAGCAGGCCCCACAGCAGACAGGTGGTGCCAGTGGCCTCCAGCCTCCCTCCTCCCCATATGATGAGGCCGAGCTGGATGCCCTGGCTGAAATCGAAAGGATAGAGAGAGAGGCAGCCAGTGAGAAGTGCTCCAAGGAGGTGCAAGACAAAGGTGTGTAGGATATGTTGTCATATTCCTGAACACTTGAATGTACAACTTGTGATGTTAACCTTGTGTTAGTGGTTCTTATGTCCCTTTCTCTCTGTTTCTTTCCAGACAAGCCG